>VDFB02163948.1:0-24849 GCA_007258455.2 Sequoia sempervirens
GGTTACTTAGTGGACTATGACTAACATGTATGGATAACTATTAATAGTGTGTATAAATGGTAATAACCACACCTACATCATAATACTTGGCAATTACTTTAACCCTATTGGTGAAAGAAGTTGTAGGTCCCAAATACCTAAAGTAGGATATTTTATCATGTGTTAGGGTTGTAAAACTTAAGAAGAAAAACACAAGCATTTAATCGATTTGGACAATTGAGGACCAATTTTTGAGGTGAGTAAAACCTCTTTTGACTTCTACCTTTTCTAAACCAAGGGGGGATTCCCTAAGGTACTACAATAGATGTCACTATAAGAAAAGAAATATTTACCTTGATAAAAACCATACACAATGCATATTATACCCCTATTTTGATTGTCACTCTATATCTATATGTTGGTTTGAACATTTAAGGTCATGCACCTTTTTAGAGAAAATAATTTTCCAAATGAAATGTCTAGAATATGACTATTGATAGTCTCAATAACTATTGTACACATTTACACATGGTAATGAGTAAAAGTACTTACAACACAAATTGAAAAGATTTTTAAATTTAATGTTTTGGGTGTGTTGGTATGATGGGGATGTAGAGCTCTTCAATAAAATGAGTGCCTATATCTATCTATAGAAAAAAGTCACAGATTCATACATAAAGATGTAATGATTTAATGACAATATCATTAAAGACTATCTTTATTCAAAAAATAATTAAATTTGTAGAATATTAAAAGAATCTACTTAGTAATCCATGGTAAAATATAAACATTTTATTTATTATCTTGAAATGATGTCTTGCAAAATCTTTGCAAGGATTTTATAGTTGTCAAACATACATCCAAAAATGAACGCAACATGCATGGAGACACTCAATCAAATTGGATTTAATTCTTTAAACTCATTTTTCATATACAACAATAAATTCATTATTAATAGATATGAACTCAAATCCATACAATGTCAAAATACATTTACCAAGTGCTAGAATTTGAAAACCTTACAGTATTGCTATACGAATTTCTTCCTTTTCTATGCTCCCACCTTTTTTCATTTTTTCATTAGCCACTCATCCATTAACCTCTTGAACATTAAAATTTTAGGGTTTCATACCCCCTTTGTAAGTCACGACCAAAGGGGAAGTCTAAAATCCACCCAAAATTTTGAAGTGCAACATGTAAGAAAGCTTATAAGGCCAAAATTTGTGGAAATAACAATGAGTGGCAATACCTTATAGACATCATTTATTGAGATTTGTAGCATAGAATCACTAGAAAATGCATTTGGTCATAGTACTTGGACATGGGGAAATATCCTTTCTAAAATATAAATTTTGTCTGTTAATTAATGGTGTTTCAATTCATGGTGTGCTAGGGCATGGCACAACCACACAAAGATTGCAAGAGAAACTCTTAGGGCAAATGCAACATTCATTTTTTTGGTATATTAGGAGTCTAATGTGGTAGGAAATTAGGTGCGCTAGAGCATACTGATTCATGAAGTCTTTTGGCTATGGTAGAATAATTGTAGGGGATTGGTTTCTTGAGGAACCTAAGGATATGTGCAAGAGTGTGTGAAATGTCCAAAATTTTAGGAAAGATGAATGGAGGGTGGAAAGGTGGGAGCCATGGAAATGGAAGGAACATGGAAAATGAGAAAAATATAAGGTGCAAGTGTTACAAGTTACCCCAAAATCCTAGAGTCCAAAGGGGAGAGAGCTAGTGAGACTCAAGAACTAAAAAGTAATGGAGAATAGGGGCTAATAGGGCTACATTTTAGGGTTTCAATTGGAGCCAAAACCATTTCACAAACTAAAAGGGTCCTCAAAACCACTAAAATTCTAGGGTCAAGGGAGAAAGGATGTCAGAGACAAGGGATGGGAAGCATTTGGGCTCACAATTATGAGGGAACACACATAGATATCAAACTTTGCATATCACAACCACCTCCATAATAAGTTTTTTCTAACATAAGCTAGATAATATGTCCCCTTTGAATAAATAAAACTTAAAACCCTTCAAAATGTACCTCACATTATTTTGGGAAATTAGAGGACTAAGGGAATTGAGGAAATAGGGACCAAGTGCAAATATTCCTAAGAAACTTGAAAGATTGAAAACTCAAAAGGCCTAAGTTTCACAAGGGAAAAGGAAAAACCACTATATTTTTACCATATAAATGTAGAAGTTGCAAAACCAACATCATAGATCTCAATAACCACTTGCAAGAAAATTAACATGTCACCAAAGGAGATCAAGAGACACAAGAATGGTGCATGAAGCAAAAATGCATTAACCAAAATTTGAATAATTACAAAGAGATCAATCCTTAAGAAAGGAGATCAAAACCATAAAGTGAACCTTATTATTTAATAAAGTAATTATTAAAGTGCCTAAGTTTAACTTAAGTGAAAATAAAGTAAAAGGTGACTTAATTAATTAATCGATATGATTGAATTAATTAAGTAATTATTAACCTATTACTCTAACACCCCCTTAAGATGAACTTAGGGAGAAGCTAAAAAACTAAGGAAAAAATGCAAGAAAGCAAGGATGGGTCTTGAAAACTAGGCCAAATGAGATACCCATGTACAAATGTAAATGATCTCTCACAACAGGAGGAAAGGAGAAAACCTCATGGGAAAAAATCTTCTCCAAAAGAGAGAAATACATGTGAAGGACTAAGAAGCCTCCAAACAAGAATGTCCCAATAAAAATAGGAACAAGTGAAGGACTAAAGAAGCCTCCAAATAAGAAAAAATTATCCCAAAAGATAAGAACAAAGGATGAACATGGAAAACACCATTGAAACATGAAGAAGCTGCAAACATTATCATAGAATGGTTGCTGAAATGTTGAAAGAAAAACCCTCTTTTAAACAAATTATGATCAAGATCAAGAAGAAAAGAATATTCATTAGTGCCCTGAATGATAGTACTTGAATCTGATGGAAAACCAAGGAAAATATCAAGAACTCAAAGATACAGATGTCACAAGTACCAATGGTCTAAAGAACTGACCAAGTGAAAATGGAAGGTCGCCTCCAAAAATAGGAATGCAAGAGTTTCCATATGGTAAGTGCTCCATCTCACCAAAATGCATGGGTAACTGGCCGCTGCATCCGCCTAGTACATAGGAACAAATAATATGTACATAGCTCACTCCAACGTGAAACCAAAGAAGCATTAGCACCAACAGTAGAAACCCCCCCATAATGTTGAAAAGGGAAAGGTATGTCAAGTAAACTGAAACTAAATCCTTGAATGTAGTGCATGATAAAGAACAAAGAACATCCAAATTTTCGAGCATGAAAGTACAAGCAAATATAAAGGGTGTGCAAACCAAGACACACCTGCATGAGAAAGGAATGAAGGAAAAACAAAGGAAAACATCAACCCCCATGGCACTTTATATCATAGTGTAAGTATTAAAATAAGGCACAAAGTGATGTGCAAGATCCCATAATATAGGTGCAATACAAGGACACAAGTTATCTTAGTGTATTTACAGATGATAAATACATGCAATGTGATCCCATAAGGTCCTAAAAAGGCAACAATGGAGAAGAAGGATTTCTAGAAAAAAAACAAAAAATCAAATCTAGAAACTACCTACAACACTACAAAGAGCTCAGAACCAACTTTTTGGCGATATCTTGTTTACCCATTTTTGACATCGTATGCAAAAGTTATGTCGAAAACATTGAAGGAAACTCTAGAAAATAAGATCTGACTTTGACTGGAAATAATAGAGACCTAAGAAAAATAATCTAAAAATACCTAAACCATTGGAAATTTCTTTGAGTCCTCTTTCTGACAATATCTCGTTTTCCCGATTTTGACACTGTGAGAAAAAGTTATGGCCTCTAGAAGAAATTTTCCCTGAAAGAGCAATTACACAATCTGTTGTAAAAAAATTGACGGCCATATGACCATTGCAGCAGAAATACAAAATTAAAATTGATGGCCAAATGGCTGTTGTCATACTTTCCCAATTGGACTTATTTGAAAAAAAAAGTTTTTTTTTTTTAAAAAAAAAAAAAAAAATTACAATGATTTTTTTTAATAATTTTTTTTTAAAAAAAGTTATTGGTGGGGGGGAATGTGGGCCACCCCACTTCTCCCCATACAGGTGTAGGTACCTCTACATAGGGTTTCATAGGTATGGACCTGCATAACACCCTGTGTAGGTATGAACCTGCGTAGTACCCTGCACAGGGGTACCTCCCCTATTTAATGATTTAAAAATAAAAAAATAAAATTGCAAAGCTATATTTCTTTTAAAGCTTTAAAAAACAAAAAAAAATTATTACAATTAAAAAACTGTGTGATTTTTTTTGCAGAAAAAAAAAAATTACGAAAATTTTACCTCGAAATTGGTGCAAGCAGTCCTACGACTCCTGCTAGGTAAAAAAAATACCCTAAGCTGACCTGCTCCAAAAATGAAAAATTATATATGGAAACAAGGGTTTTTAGGCCTTCTGAGTGCAATGGTGAGGTCCGTGTGGGCTCAAAATGCATTGAAAAATTAGACATCCGTGGATCTCATAAAAAAACCTTTTCTTCAAACCCTCACGGATCTAACAAACATAAGCCAAATTTGACAAAACAAAGGTCAATCTTGACTATTCTAATAGCTCTAGATTCAATGGAGAGGTTTGATTTGACCCTAGATGCACTAAAAAATTCCTTTAAGATAAGTGTGAACCAATATCCTATACCTGCACAAACACAACAAATGAACACATTAGAAGGTTGAAATGCAAGTTAGAATAGAGATTCCACATAAAATCCATTAACATGATTCAAAATAGGAAATGAAAGCAAGAAATGCAATGAAAAGAAATAAAAGAGATTAATCCTATTCAAATAATGCAAATTCTTGATCCTATGGGGGAGTTGGTGCCAATTTGATGTGGAAATTGGCCCTTTCCCAACTCCTTTGCAAGCTTTGATGATGAATGGTGATGGATGGTGATCCACTTGGTGATTTCTTCAAATACCTTCCATGGAAAAAACCTGCAATAACCTAGCTACAATTGATGGAAATCTCTAAGATGAAATTGAAGCATAGTAACTTTGCTCAAATTGTGGATGATAGAAATGAAGGGTGAGCCTCTTATTTATAGAATATCAAGTTGAAGAGATGTCCAAAATGGAGCAATGTGGGATTAAGAATCAATCAATGGAAAGGTGCCACTTGTCAACATGTGAATGGTTGAGGAATGAGCACATTTTGAAGAATGTACAAAGAGGGGGGAGATTCAAATTCAAAATATGGCTTGAAGGATGAGGTGAAAGGTGAAGTTAATGCCACATGGCTCAAGAAAAGGACATGTAAGAGATTTTAAATGCTTTGTTGGATGTACATGTCTATTTGGGGGGAGATTTCAAATTTGAAGAATATTCCAACCATTGATGCCTTTTTTGAATGAAATATGAGATTTAATGAATCAAATAAATTGATTTATTGTGCAAGTGGCAAAAGCTAGAGGATTTGCTAGATTAGGATTAGCATTAATCATGATTTGATTAATTTAAATTATGTTAGTTGATTTGACTATTTTGACTTAGATTTTAGGATTTAAATAACTCAAAATGAGAAGAGAATCATTTAGACCTAGTTAAATAAATATTTTTGATTTATTTAACTAAAGGGGGTGATGTTAGATTAAATTAGATAAATGTTTGATTTATTTAATTTAATTAGATGTAGTTTAGAGATTTAAACAAATAATATGGATTATTTAATTAAATAAAGATAAGAAGATGAAATGACCTAGCTAATTAGACAAAGACAATGATTTAATTAAATTGAGGGATTTATTTAATTAAAATGGGAATTATGATGACTTTAATCAAATAAGGCTATTCAATTAAATGGTTAGACAGAGGGATAATTCAGGATGAAGCGATGTTAGTAGATCAAGATCGAGTGTATGATATCAATCTGTATATTTTATGTGTCTACATTTTTCCCTTGTTTGAAGCAATGAACTTGTTGTGTTGGCTCAAAGAATAACCTTGCCATGATAAAAAGTCAAAAATTCTTTGATTCTTTTTGGATGCCCCACTGTTGCCCCAACAAGATGAATTATGTTGGTATATTTCCCCCTTGAGAGATCAAGTGGAAATGCTAATTTCTGATCAAGATCATGATAAAATACGAGGGGAGTGGTTCTACTGATCAAAGGATGAAAGATAATTCCTTAAAAAGATCAGATATTTGACGTAGACAATTTTGATGATGTATAGTCAGTCATCGGCCATGGGTAGCCTCATGTATATTTTGAGATATCACACAAATTTGGATAGAAATGTTAGTAAAGATAGAAGAATAAGATGACAAGAGGATCCAACAAGTCCATGATCTAAGAAGACCTTATTAGAGATCATGATGATGATGTAGATGATGTTCACTTGCCAAGAGTTGGGATTTTCAAGGGGCCAATTACCTTATGTTTGATAACAGGGTATGTGTAGGATCATCATGGAAAAAACAGGCCCTTAAGTGGCAAAAAATTTAGAAAAATCAGAGTTAGGAAACTTCACTTAAAAAATTGAATAAGTTATCTATATTATTTCAAAAATATGGAATAATAGAATCTGTAGAAAATTGAATGTAGTTTCTAAACTACTAGGTTTTTTTTTTTTTTAAATCTATTTGGTGAATATTTGAAATTTCAATGCAATGGTACTTAAATTTAAGGGAAAAAATAAGAAGTAGGTGTCTGTCTGACCATCCTCACCATAATAAAATGATAATATTTTTTATAATATTTTAGATATAAGTAGAGGACTCATGCCCCTATGTGATGCATATTTTTTTGTAATTTTTTTCCAAGTAAAAAAATAATTATGAATTTTTTATTACAACTTTTTAAAAAATATAAAAACTCGTATGTCTAACCACCTTAACTTGGTCAAAACTTCATGAAATTCATTTTTTTTTAATCCTATAGTATGCGAAGCATAGAATGTGATGCATGTTTTGGATTCAAAAAAAGTGATACCGTTTGAAAGCTATAGATGTTTTTCAATCAACCTATCAATCAAGACATTAGTCGTAATTTGAGTAGAAAATGAATAATAATTACTTATTAAATTCAAAGTAAAGAATAATTTATATCGGTGGAAAGTTGAGAATCTCCTTTAAAAAAACTTTTCATTTCATCAATTTTGGGTAAAAAAATAGTCATCAGCCACATACCCATCATATTGCCACTTTTTGGCCCATCATGATCCTACACATACCCAACACATATAGGCACAATGCATCAAGGTATAAAAAACCAGGATGGCATTGTACCTAGTGTGGACTTTGACTGAACAAATAGATAGGAGTATTCTTGTTCACACCTGACATATGGAAACCTTGCTAGGATGCACTTCCGAAGTTTCAAACATCTCGGACCAAAACACGAAAAGGTATAACCCATGAATGCAATAGTCAACAAGCTTCCCAAAACACCTTCCATACACACCTAAAAAAATAAGTATTTTCCAAGGTTATATTACAAGAACGTCCAACAAGCACAATAAACAAAAGATAATGATCATTGCCACATTCCTTTCTCTCTAAATCATTTTTATTAGACATCATCGAGAGGTCATTAGAATGAGTGCAATAAGATAAATCAAAAGAAAAGATCAAGTAAACAAACAAGTCAATGTTCTTCATAACTACAACCAAAGGGATGTGTTTTGATAGGATTAGAATCCAAGGTGATATCCAAAATGATGCCCATTGTCAGAACGATATATCCTAGGACATGCATTGTATAGGATGATGATGGGTTGATAAGTTGTTTGATAAGCTATTGATATAAAGTTGATTGAAATGTTTGAAAATGGTCAGGAGTTTGATTTTGCATTTAAAAGTTTTGAATTTTTCTTTTGATTTTACATTTGAAGTTTGCTTTTTCTAGTTGGTGTACTTGTTTCTATTTGTTTTGCCAAAGGGTGAATGTGATGATTGATTTATTATGGATGATTGATTATTGCAGGTGAAAGCCAGATGGGATGGATGGTTTTGTATTTTTTGGAATATTTCAATGTTTTTTGGTATTTTGAATTTTTTTTGAGGTTGTTTTTTTGTATTTAAAAGATTTTACAAATGTTTTGATTTTTGATTTTTTGAATGTTTTGGGGTTTTCTGAGATTTAATGATTTTTATTTTTATTTTGTGTCTCGAGGGATGATCAAAGATTAGCTTTTCCTATGTTTAAGCTTAGAGATGACGTAGTTTGGATGACCAAGTTTTTTATTTGTTTTAGGATTTTTTTCGCAAGATTTTGATGTTTTGGATATGGATGTGTGTGATGATATTAGTGCTTTTTTTGGGGATTTTGTTGAAAACCAAGCTAAGGTTGATTGATCATATTGATGGATTGATGATGATAACATTGTTGAGGATACACAACAATGCAAGGATAGCATTAAGAAACACAAGGATTGGGAAGGATATCCCAAGATGATGTGGGATTGATGATGATAACATTGTTGAGGATGCACAACCATGCAAGGATTTTGAAGCTTAGTTTGAAACAAAAGGTTTTTTGGATTATTTGATGTGACGTTTGAAGCACGCATTAGATGCGATTGATAGTGATTGTTTGGATTGACTCGATGAAAGATGAAGATTGATAAGGAATGTCTTCTCATCAAAATATGCCATGGGCTAGTGATTTGGATTTTTTACTCACAAGTGGTTTGACCAATTTGATTTCACATTTTCCAATGTTCGGATCACCACATAAGTTGGAGGATATAGATCAAGATTTATTCCTGAAGCAAGATGTAAATATCTACCCCTAGTGTCTAGCAATATATCAATGCCATGAGTGGATGCTTGGATAGGTGTGTGGATGAATGGATTTGGTAAGCATGCAAAGGATGCCAAGGATTATCTTGCAATAATATAAGGTGTTTGAACAGAGTATGCTCATTTGGATAATGCTTCATGCCTCAAATAATGTTGGGTACAATAGGATCAATGATATGTCCTCTTTCATTTCAGTTTATCTCTTGGCCTCAAGTCTTTCAAGCTTCTTCTTTTTTCTTGCTTATGAATTATATCCCCTTCTTTTCTCCTTTGGAATATTTGGGCAGAAAGAAATAACAAAATTTTTAAGGGTAAACCATCTTCCATCGATGATGTGCTCTTTAATTTAGAAAAAGCAATTTCTAAAGTAGCAAAATCATTTATTTTCAAAAAGATTAAAAACTTAAAAACTTTTACACCTTGGGACAGCTTCATCATTAAATCTTGGCCATCAATAAAGTCCTTACCTTTCCATTGCTCGATCACAAATAAGGTAGACAAATGCAAAGCAATAATGGAAGCAAAACAGCTTCCTCCCCCTTAGAATTATTTCAAGCTGAACTTTGATGGTGCCTCAAGAGGCAACCCAGGGAAATCTAGCATTGGTAAATTAGAGGCACTCAGCTTTGGCTTAGAATTGGCTCTTTCTCTTGGCATAAAAGATATTTTCTTGGAAGGGAATTCCATGGTTACTTTAAATGCAAATACAAATAAAAAATATCATATCTAGCAGTTGCAATACTTATTGGATAAAGTTCTTCTTCAATTAAATATGTTTTCCATTTATTCAATTTCACATTGTTTGAGAGAAATCAATCATGTGGTAGATTTTCTTGCCAATAAGGAAATTGATGAACAATGGTTTTTTAAAGAATTTTTGGAAAAATATCTTCCTCCTCTTCTTAAAATAATTCACTTGATACATTGCATGGAGTGCAAGATTACATATAGAGTTATAGACTCCACTCTCAGATGTTAAATCACAGTAGCAATACAATCCCTTGGTCGACCTCACACTACAATTATAGTTTTACTCACACTATCTCAATTCTCGTAAAAGCATACAATGTAAAACCATTCAACCATCCTCTTCATCGCGTCGCATGCCATTTAATTTCGATACATAGAATTTTAATTTACATTCCGTGCATCCTGTTGTTCATCTGATCTAATTTGATCTTGATCAACTCTGCAAATTGTGCCACCATCATGAAGATCAAATCTTCATTTAATTTTTCACTGGAGTAGTTGTTCCAATGTTGATTACTAAGTGGGATTCTCACGTTCACACTAATGACTACCACACAATTCACAACAAGTATGTGAATTGGATGATCATCCAATTGATAATCACCATATGCAAATACATGTCACCAATCGGGTCCCACCATGACATTCTTTATGAGCCACCAAGTCAACCATCACCATATCAAAGAGACAACATATCATCTCCCTCAAATGCAAGCAAGTCCTACCAATGAGATTTGTCGGTCCATCGAGGAGACAGGCATTAAAGTCTCGCTAAAGTAGTCACATCCTAGATTGATACAAGGAAGACCTGACAATACACCTTTATAGCTTATTGGCTCATCCCATGTGGTCCCTACCATCCATGTGACATCGATGTCACTATTGTATAGCTGACATCACCTTCTAGGCAGACTGGTCCCACCATCCCTCAGTTATGTTGCAGAGTTAGGAGAAACCTAAACTTTAGAACCTCTAGTCAGAGGTAGGAAATTCTTCAAAGTCGTGACAACAAGGAGATTGCCATGTTGGAAGGTTATGAAACTCATGAACCCCATGACATAGGTTCTAAGGTTCAAAAATCCAACAATCCCATGATAAGATCAATGTCACTAACTTATGATCTTTCAAAGCCCCATGACTTAGGTTTCAAGGCTTTGGATTTTGGTGATAGTTTGACAATGAAAGGACAACTAAGGGAAAAATGCCAAGTCTTTAAGAGAGGTTCAAGCTAGCAAGTTGAGGCATATTTTCCAACACCTTTTAATGTGGCCAATGGAAAAAAATAAAACGCCTCCCAAAAAATATTAAATCCACCAAAATAATATTATGTTTTTTAATTTTTAAAATTTCAAAAAAATAGAAATTTAAAAAATAAATGTCAACTTGGGCTTTTTTTTTCAATTTTTGTGTATAGGAGTCCATAGAGAGGCCATATGGAATCCTTTGCAAAAAAATTTACCTCAGAATCTCTTGACATTGAAATAGGGAAAATTCATAGTCAAAATTTGTCAAATCAACCTCCCAAATCCAATGACAAGGTCCTTTTCACACCAAAATGCTCTGAAATTGCGGCTACCCTTTGGATTGAAAAAAATACAACTGCTTCAAAACCTCACAGATCTGACCTTAGGAGTCCAAATCGGGCCAAAAAAAATCCAAATCTAACTTTTTTGGTAGCTCTAAATCCAACATAAGACTCTATTTTGGCTCTAAATGCACCAAAAAATTTCCCACCTCCAAAATTTGCATAAAAAATAAAGGGTTTGATTCCAAATTTGAAGCCTATAACCCTTGTTGAAGAAAAAAAATCATAAATCAAGAAAGGTTCGTTGAATCCATACTTGGATACCATGTTAGAATTGTGAAACCCCACAAACTATGAACCACAATGTCAAACAACGAACAAAGACAACTTCCATGCAAGAGATCTACAAACAATATATATGCAATACTCCTCAATAAGAAAAAGCTATATAATGAACCTCAAGAATCTTCAAGGAAAACAATCGTCAACATTGAGAGTTCAAGAGAAAAGAAGAGAATCTTCAAGTAATAATACAATTTGGGTTGAGTGCTATATAGGACCAACTAAATGGTAAAGGGATTAGATCAGGACAAGTGTCAACATCACATGCAATTCAAGACATAATAATCTAATAATAACTCACTTCAGTTAACATAGAAAATCACTTGGTTAACTTAAAAAAGAACTCCTAAGTTTAACTTTTAAGTGCATGAGAATAAATTAGACTAATAATCAATTGAAGATTAATAATTTTCTAATGCATGATTACTCTAACAAAATTTTCCAATTACTTGATTTAATTATTTTACTATATGGCATGCTCCCATTTTATTTAATATTTATGCTCCACTAATAGGGCATTATAGTTTTTGTAAGGCATTTAATGTGTCATGTGAACTGGTATATTATTGATAAGTTGTAATTCATCATAAGGTAGATAAATATAATAGATTTGAACTACCCTCCTTTATGGAATTCTAAAACAAGTTATGATAATACAAATCTTTAATAAACCACATAAAATAAACAAAACAAATGTGTTCAAATATCTTCCACATCTCCATGACAAAACCCCTTTTAGTGATCTTTTAAGACTCCTAATAAGTTTTCATCTTTATTTCCTATTTTATATTTTTCTATTTAGTTCAAAAACTAGTGATTTTTTACTAAAAAAATTTGTCACAAATTTTGGATAATTCATAGTGGTATTGGGTCTATCTATTGTAATATTTAGTCCATTCATAACAATAATTATTTCATTTTCCATGATATTGCTTTATTTATTTATTCCAAATTATCAGGTAGTCACATTTTGATTGCAATGATTTTGTGACTCAAAAGTGATAATTTTGTGTGAATTCATTTTTTTTTATACAACAGGGGTGCCCTCGCGACCCATTCTAGTGGCCTAGCAACCCATACCTTGGGTACTTGGGGCAAGCTAGGGCTAGAATAGTCCCCTGCAGGTGAGATCCCCCACCCACAAGAAGTCCCACCTCTTAAACCCGAGAGCGGAGTTGAACTCGAGACCAATGGGGAGCAGACCCACTGCCCAAACCAACTCTGCTACCAGTGCGAGCTTTTGAATTCATTTATTTTACTTCCACACAATTTAAGAAATTTATTTAGATATTTTATTGTATTTATTAACTCACATATCTATCTTATTAAATAACATATAAACAACATTAAGATATATCATTTTTTTACATAAAAAGAAATTCAAGGAATGAATTTTTTTATAACTTTGCTTAACATATTTATATTATATTTTTATTATTTTAAAAACTATAATATATTATGATTATTATTATTGAAAACAATTTTTCTATAAATTTAATTATTTTAAAAATTACATTAAATTAAATAATATTATAATATTATCTAAACATCAAATAATAGAAATTTAATAAAAAATTTAAGATACTTATTATTATATATATTTAATAATGTAATTATTTTAGCATAATATTATACTATTACATGTAGTCCCTTTTCCTCCCACCCTATCTCTCTCTCCACCTCTACCCCCTCTCTACTACTTTTCTCTATCACCACCTGTATCTCTCACTCTTGCCCCCTCTATATATTCCTCTCTACCTCTCTCTCTATATCACTTCCTATATCTTTATCTTTCTATCTCTCTGGATCTCCCCCTCATTGTATGCCTCTTTCTATCTCCATTTTTCCCTCTCCTTCTTTCTCTCTCATTCCATCTCTCCCTCTATCTTTATCTATCTTTCTCACACCACTTCTATACTCCAAAGAGATCTATCTTTATCCCTATCTTTCCCCTCTCTCCCTTTATCAATTCTCCTCTCTATTTCTCTCTACTTCTCTCTACTTCTCTCTCCTATCTCTATTTCTATCCCCCATCTCCCCCCCTCTCTATCGATTTGTAAATATATATCCCTCTCCATATCTCTCTCACTCATGTACACACAGTCCCTCTTTCTCCTTCCCCACATCTATCTCTATCTTTTTATCTTTTCACTTATCTATACCTCTCTATTACTTATCTCTATCACCTTCTTTCTCTCACTCTTTCCCCCTCTATCTCTATCTCCCTATCTCTCCCCCACTCTCTATCTATACCTCATTACATCTACCTCTATCTCTTTCTCTCTCTCATTCCTCTCTCTGCCTCTTTCTATCTATATCATTTTACATATTTCTTTCTCTATCTATATCCCTATACATATATATCCTTTCCCTCTCCCCCCTTCTTCATTCTCTATCTTATTCACTCCATCTCTTCTACTCTATATATTATCTTTATTTCCCACTCATCTCTATCTCTTTTCCTATCCCTATCTATCTCTTTATATCACCCCATATTTATATATCCCCCTCTCCCTCCCCTCCCCTCTTCTTCTCTCCCTCTCTACATATATCTCCCTCTTCCCCATCTTCTCTCTCTCTCATCTATCAATCTATCTCCCTTTCTCTCCCTCCCTCTATCTCTCCCCATACCTCCCTCTATTGCTCCCTCCCTATATTCCTATATCCATCTTTATATCTCAACCTCTCTCTCTATGTCTCTTCCAATCTCTCTCTCTATCTCTCTCTCTCTCTCTCTCTCTCTCTCTCTCTCTCTCTCTCTCTCTCTCTCTCTCTCTCTCTCTCTCTCTCTCTCTCTCTCTCCATCTCTGTTTGTATCTCTACTTCTCTCTATTTTTCTCTTTATCTCTCTCCCTCTCCCCCTCTATATCTCCTTATATCTCTATTTTTATCACTCTATCTCACCATATCTCTATCTCCATCTTCCTCCTTATCTCTTTATCCCTTCCTCTCTATCTCTCCCCTCTTTCTCCCTCTCTCTCTATCTTTATTATTCCATTTATCTCTCTCTATATCTCTATCTAATTTTCTCCCTCTTCCTCTCTCATTCTATATTCATTTCTACCTCTATCTATTTTTCTCACTCTTCCTCTCTCTTATATTCATCTTTACCTCTATATTCCTCTCTCCCCTTCCATCTCTATAAATGTCTCCCTCTCTCTACCCATCCATCTCTCTCGGGCTATCTCTAGAAATGTCTCCCTCTCTCTATCTTATTCACTCCATCTCTTCTACTCTATATCTTATAGTTAAGAATAATCTAATAAGTTGTTATTATATTTAATTATAATAATAAGTTAACCATAATTAGAAGTTAATCAATTTTAGTAATATTATAATTATAATTAATTATAAGGATAATTTATTATAATATTAAGTTATTAATTACTAATATATTAAATCAACTTATTTAATTATAACCTAATTACTAATAATATATTATAAAACTTTTATCAATAACCCTAATTACTAACTTTATTATTAATAATTATTTATTATAATAATATTAATATGTATTATTAAAACCTAAGCCTAATGATAAATAAGTTAATTATAATAAGTTAATAATGAAGATAAGCTAAATGTAAGTGCTTATTCATGTGCTATTGTTTGTGCAATCAATCTCTTGGAAAACTTAGTGAACTATTCAAAAAGGTTGAGTTGTATAAACATAGTAACAGATACTCTACTCCTATTATGGAAGTTCCAATAAAATTTATGCCCTCAGAACTAATTGTATTTGAGTATGTGGTTTCTCTTTTACCTTGGTAATAAGGTTTAACTAGTATATCTAAGCACATGACAATACAAATGTTTTTATAAATGAATACACACTAAATACACAATGTTGTCCTAATTTTAGGTTGCTACCATGTACACATGCAAGACCTATTTTTAATACTCTCATATACCTATGTTTAGTGACATAATTGTAATGTTGTTTTTATTAACCTTTAAGAAATTTACAATGTGTAATATGCAGAGGGATATTACCCATTATATAAAATTTATCTTCAGACCTTTGTGGAAGCACAAAGGATTAAAAATAAACATAGAGCTAGGAGGTATATATTTGAAAGTAAAATATTTCAATTGTATTTGTAAAAAAAATAGAAAAAGAGGAAAAAAAAATTAAACACTTAGACATATTCCTCTACAAACAAATTTAATCAACTATTGTCATTGATAGAACCATGATGGGTGTGCTCTTAGACAAGCTAAAATAATAAAAAAACATGAATGAAACAATATTTAGTGTTGGACTGAAATGGATGTCAAAATATTTTGCATTCTATTTGATTATGAAGAAAGCGTATAAAAATGATATTCCTTTCAAACAAATTATGTCATTTTCTTACAAACTTGGGAAAATAAAATTTACAAGAATACAATTAATTAGGTTGAGCATAAACTTATCAATGCCAAGAATATTTTATTATAGAATCTTTTTGGACCCCTTTAATAATCTTTAGAAATAAATTCCAAAGATGAAATTGAACAATCTCTCAATTGATAATAGATTTTTAAACAAAAAAATTCAAACAAAAATACCAACTTACTAAGAAATTTACCATAGAGAAGATTTAATTATGTTCGTTGGAAAAAGATCTCTCTATGCTAATTTATTTCAAAGATTGTTCTATATTATTCATTGTTTAAATATTATCATTTTGAAAAAAAACTCTTTGTGAAAGTGATTTCTTGGAAAAAAATGACATAAATGGATGGTTAACTTTATTTTTGACATTTAGTTAATTTTTTGCCATTATTTAAAGTTAAGTGTATCTCTATTTTAAAAATCGCACAAAAAAATCATCTTTTCTTTTATTTTCAACATGTTTGATTAAATCATTTATATTCAAGAGAAAATATCAGTTTTCCTAATGTTAATTTTATTTGTTTGTTATGGAAGCATGTGTGTAGAGATTAATTTAAATTAAATCAATGTCACTCACTATGATGGTTATTGAGATTTAATAAAAATGATAATTGTAGAATTAGCTATAAGAGATTTAAATATTTAATTTATAAAATAATTGAAAAGAAGAAGTTTGATTTAGTAATTATCTTGATAATAAAAATAGGTATTTATTATTCACAAAATTTCCTAGATTAATGTAGTCCTTGTGGATTGAATTGGTGCTCTCTAGAATCAATTTTGTCTCTTTTGAGAATGTGTTTATGTGCATAAATGATATATAACGTGTATAGATGAACTTAGTAGTAGAGAGATGACTTATTTCTTTGTTCTTCCCTCACTATTAAATATTGAAGGCATTTAAAATTATTTAAATGGTGAAATCACTATATCACTATGGTCAAGTTATCCTAATTTGATCTACTTAATTAGTTTTACTTTTTTGGTTGTGGAAATAAATTAAAGAAATAAATTATAAAACTCTTCAATCATGCAAATGTGCTTCAATGACTTTTTAAAGAATGAGGTTCTTTTTACTACTCTAAAGTGAAGTGCTGGTAGAATATTTTTTGACCAAGTGATAATCAATGACACTCTAATATGAAACAATGCACATTAAATACTTTAAATACAAACACATAACAACTAATTACAAAAACATGTACTAGATTAGTTTATAATGATCAATAGAATACAAATGAGTTAGAAAAGATTTAAAATATGATTTTTTGAAATTTTGATCAATTTCCAACATTACAAGGTTGATGTGTGACATGAAATTCTAAATAACAAGGTGATAAACTTAATAAATGATAATTGTATAAAAATAAAAAATATAGATAAAACAAAATAAATGCATAAAAATATATTTAAATACAAATAAATGAAAAATAATAAAATGAATCCAAGAATAGAAAAAATTAAAACATATTTCTAATATATAATTACATCAAAACATTATAGTGTGGATCCAAAAATAAATGTAAATTGACATAGATATACAAATTTCCCCATAACAATACATTTTAGGTGTGTTTAAAATATTACCAAAAAATGCAAGCTTAAAGAAATAGCATCTTTGACACAAACCTTTTAAACAACATTTTAAATCTTACTTTGTATATAATAATACAATTTAAATTAATTAAAATAAGAGTTTACAATTTATTATCTTTTTAATTTTAAGTATATAGTTTAAAATATATATTTAGAAATATTTAGTGATAAAGAGAATTAAAAAATCAATACAATTCTAATAATGCTTAGATATTTTAATTTAAAAAAAATTATAAAAATAAATATAGTTTAGGTAGAAAGTACCCAAAGCACAATATATAAGCATTTAAAATTTTGAAAGAGTTGTACAAATAAATTAATTTTAAAAAAAAAAAACAATAATACGTATTATTATTAAAAAAAAATTGGAAGCATAAACATTTTGAAATATTAAAAAAAAAATTAAAATAATAAACATTATGAAATATTTTGTTAAATTATAAAATAAATGTTTATGATTTATTAAAAAATAATATTAATATTTCAATGGTAAAATGGAGTCCAAAATTAATCTAAATAGTAATAGTTGTAAGTTCAATTAGAAATTTTAATTAAAAAATAAAATTTATATTAAAATTATAAAATAAATTTGTTTTGGTAGAAAGTACCCACATCAAAATCACAATTTAAAAAAATGAAAAAAAATAGAATTATAAAATTAATTTAGTATAGATAAAAAGTACTCACATCAAAATCACAATTTTAAAAATTGAGAAAAAGTGAAGAGTAAAAAATTATTTCTTTTTATAATATTATTATTTAATATTTTTAATGAGAAAAATAAACATTTTGATTTATTATAACAAAATTACTCTCAAATATAATACTGGACTCCTATTTTTTCTATATTAAAAAGATTCCAACTTAATACAATATGCTTGGAATCCACACTAAATCGTCAAATAACCAATATGTTATTTATTATTTTAAAAGTATTTTGATCTTCAAGATTCTTTTTAACATTTAGAAAGATAGAAAATCATATGCTTTCATTGGTTGTTTTATTGATATTAATTTCTTATTTTATAATGATTTGCTCTAATATTTCTATACAAATTCAAGAGCAAGCGAATAAAGTTGCACTTGAAATGGCACATCTCCAAGTGTTTTTAAATCATGGTTGTTAGTATCATTGAACTTTGCCTCCAAAAGGGTCCACTCTTTGCCTTGTGAGGGTTAGTATGGACATAACCAATTTGCTCGAGGAGGTCATGATTCTCAAACATTTGATTCCTAACCCCCTCTCAGAAGATCCAAAGATCAGCTTGTCTCCAATTGTTCTTAACCATCCCATCCATCTTTGGCCTCCTTGCAACCACATGACCAAAAGGTGACTAGCTAGCTGGATTTTAGTAGATTTATTTGCCTTGCTTTGGTCATCTTGCTTGCTCATAACATTTAGCTTGCTAAGGAAGAAAATGAAGAAGGAATGATCACTAGCTAGGAGTTTGCTCCCAATTATCTAGACTCCGTTGATGTACATGCTCGTCCCCTTCTACAAGTATAATAACTCTCATTACTAGTTGTTCTATATTTTGACACTTCGAACTTCATCCTATGTAAACTTAAGAATGTAACTTCTTCAACCCATTTTTTGAACATATATACTATTAAACATTTTATCAAACAATATTTATTCATAATAAATAACAACATATAGATTATTTTACCTTTACCCAAAAATAAAGAAAGACTTAATCTTGATAGATTAAAAAAATATTGATAATTGGATATCTGAATTTTAACGTGAGCAAGTGGATACCTATCATATACAACAAACTGAGCATACAACGTGAATCCAACGACAGTCTCGGGGTAAGCAGTGAATTTGAATTCACAGTACTAAAAAGTAAATTACAGTGAACTGCACCAAATCAACTGAAACCGTACTTTGCCCCATTTTAACTATCTATTAAAAAGTGAGCAAGTATTAAATTTTTACTACTAAGTTAATAACGATAATGGCAGACAGCCAAATTTGCAGTCATTCTACCCTTCCTCGATGGAATCAATGGACAACTCACATCATGAATTCCGCCGTTTAACCCTAAACATTGTATCTTTCCCAACGGCCATTGGACTAGTAGTCAAAAGTCAAGTGTCAATAGTTACTCTGTACACACAAGAGAATATGCTCAGCTCTTTCCAAATGTGTTATGCCAGCGTTCCGTTGGCAGCTTGCAAACACAGGACCCCACCTGGAAAACTCGTGTCAGAGAAAAAAACAAGAAAAGCATATGGGTATCCTAATTCTGAATAAATAGGAAAACTTAGAAATTCAAACAGTAAAGATAGGCCACTGATAAAGCATATAGTTAATTTGAAGGAACTTAGGAATTAAGTTATTATTTCCACCTCCAAGTGTACTTTTTAGCTATATTCTGAAACTTGCTCCCCTACTTTCTGAAACTCTGGTATGATCATGATTCATGATCATCCCTTATCTCCATGTGGGACCCAGACCCAGTACTGGTATCCTTTTTTGGAACATTCCAGATGTGCAAGTCAGAAAAACGGATTTTAAAGAGCAATGGAGATGAATCCTATTATAATACCGCACATGCTCCATTATATTAGTGTACCATCACAAACATCTTACGCCAATTTCGCACATACCATCATACAAGATAAGGTAGTTTTGTTTTGCTTTGGATCAAACAAGGAAGATGAGCTGTCATACAGTGTATTATATATATGTTAGAAACCAATTGTAGACATCCAAATTTGGACACTTAATGTATCCAAATTTATCACTTTTCGTCTAAACATCCTCTTATCCGAGTTAATTAAATAATATTCCTATTATTTAATTCTGCTAAATCCCTAAGGTATTTAATTAATAATTAAATACCTTACCCTCCTTAATCCTCTTTTCATCAAATAAATTAAATAAATATTACATTTATTTAATTCCTCACATGTCATTTTCATCTAATCCTAATCCATCTCCTAATCTCTTCATTAAGAATGTGCACATGCCTAATCCTTGGTTAGGATGTTAACATGCCTAATCCTTGATTGAGATCGTCACATCCTCCAACTTTTACTGAAGTTGACACAATCTAATTAGAAATACCTAATTATCCTCTAATTATTGATTAATTAAGCTTAATCATTCTCCAAGGAATTTTTAATTCCTTTTTATTCTTCCTAGATTCCCCTCTTTTATATGTGAATTTTTAATTCACATTTCATCCTTCCAAGGCTTCTAGAACCTTGGACTTGTCCCAATCTCCACATGTGACCCACCTTGGACTTGTCACAATCTCACATGTGATAAGTCCCACATTTTGGAGCCCCACCTTTATCCTCTAGATCATCTATGAATGTGAATTTTTAATTCACTTATTCCTTTCCTTTTCCCATGTAGACTTTTGAGAAATTCTAAAATTCCTCAAATGTCCCTTTCACTCCCACTTGGGGACAAGAAATCCCTTTTTGTGGAAATCCTCTCATCCCCCAAGGTGCATGTCCTTTTCCACCTCATGTACCTTTTTTGACAACTCATTTCCATCTCATCCACCCTTGGCCACTTCACCCTCCACATGTCAAGATGTGAGGGCTTGTGGGTTCTCAACCCACCATAGCCCTTCATCTTGACCTTGTTGGATCAATCTTGACCCTTGAATTCTCTAGAGAATTCAAGTTCCTCTATAAATACCCTCCTCGAGGGGCATTTTCAACACTTCTTCATTTGAGCCATACATCTTATTTAGCTTCCACAAACACTCTCATAACCACATGTTGTCCATTTGAAGATCCTCGAAACCCTTTTCAATCATTTAAGTCATGTATGTCATCTTGCATTTAGACATTCAAACAATCATCTAAAGACACACAACCAATCCAGCAAAGAGGCCAATCAAAAGAATTATCAATAACAAAGGGAGGTAAAATATTTGTGTTTCATTTTATTTGTATTCCTTTTCATTGAACCACTCTTTTGGCTAATCTTGAGGTGTCCTTGGTATTTTGTTATTCATGTTTCTTAGTTAGATTTGCACATTTAGAGCAGTAGAAATTCCAAGGTATACACCAATATTCCACGTGCAAATTAAAAAAAACGAAATGAATCCTGCATGCCTGTATTTCCTGAGACTTCCTATGCCAAATCAGAATGAACTTACACTCTTAAAAGATGTAGATTATTCAGCAATTTGCTTTTGCAGAGTCAAACAAAGCTGCCCTTCCACCATACACGATTACAATTCATTGTTTATGTTAGCTTTCAAGCATTCTCGTGGTTATATTACAATTAAAATCAAGTTATATTTATTTTATTCATTGGATTTTTATATGGATGAGATTTCAAATTGTGATTAGATTGTTTTGATCATTATAAAAATTAATATTTATATAAAATTTATGTTTAAAAAGAAGATTATTTTTCATTATTCTTAAACATAATTCAACTTAGTATTCAAAGTCTAAATTGAATATTTATCATTTTTTGATATGGATGAAGTATAAAATTAATAACTATTTGATCATTGAACGAGATGATGTTTAAAGAGAGTATTTTATGACACTTCATATTTTCGTTTTAAAACATAAATACATTAATATAATTACAATATGATCTTTCATTCTCAAAAATTCTAATAACAAATTGATCTTATTAACCATAGATTTAAAGATCTTTTATCACAGTTGAAAGAGAGGCTCTGCACATACCCAACTTACTGTTGACACAGAATGGATTTATTACAATATAAATTGAATCTTAATGCAGGGGCCTACATAAGAAATTATTAGTCCCACCTTGGAAGAAACTAGCACCTAGATGACTTTCATGGCTTCATTAGGCCAACATTTAAAAGTAAGCATACCAATCCTTACATTTCAACGTGGACGGAATTATAGTTTCAATGAAAATTTAATGATGATTTTTCCTGTGTTTGTATTGTGACTGTGTTAATTGTAAAAACATGAACTCTCAGATTTGTTTGAGAGGGTTGCAACTTTGTCTTTGTAAATTGAAGTTCATATATATAATTTGGATTTGATATATATTGCGTATATAAGATAATTTATAGTTATTTTGGGTTGTTCTAATAAACGTGTTTTTAAAAAATAATTAAAAGTTAAAATGAGATGGTAAAATTTTAAAATATGTAAAATTATTTTATATTGAAATATATGTTTTATTTTAAGTTGGTTATATAGTAAAAAATTATCATTGTTTTTTTTTAATTTTTAAGTATAAAAATTTATAATTTAAGATAAATTTTAAATAGAGAAAAAATACAATCCTAGAGGGTTAGATAAACAACATTCATCTAATTAAACTATTGTAAGTGCTAAAAATGAATGGACTTATATGCAACTTTGGTGGTGATCAAAGATCCATAAAATGAACTTACTTATAACCAACTAGAATTTGTCCATTATTAGTATTATTATTTACATTTCTATCCTAGTTTACAAACCTTCCCTTGAATCATTGGTTTAGTATCATACATTAAGGAAGAAGTGATTGCTAAATCTTGGATTTTGAGGACCCAATACCGACAACACAAGTCTTTCTCTACATTTGATGTAGCAATAGCTCTAGGCGTGGAAGTTCTTTTATCTCATTAGATTAAATTTTATGTTCCTAGGTTAGGAATTATTTTTGAAAGAGTATCCTCATTAATTTGCATTTTATGTGTTGACATGTGAATTGTTAAGATTATAAAACTTAGATTGTATTTACTGTTTGTGCATTATTTCTTGTTATTACACTTAAAAAAAATTTATTCACTACTTTCACAATCTTCTGCAAATAAATTTAAAAAGAGATAAAGAAGACATAACAAGATTAATTTTCCTATGAGATCTTCCTTGCAAAGCCTTTTTTAGAAACTCTTTAAAAAATTGGAGATAACTTCAAAGGAGCATTAGTCATTTTCAGTGGATCTAGCTACCTTGAAGGTAAAATCAATAGGAAATTTCCCTCATTAATTTAATAAGCTTCAAAGATTTAATTTGGACACTATGCATTTCACATGGAAAGAGATAATTTAATTCATACAAAAGAAATATTTCATGTGCCTACAAAAGATTATTTGGGAAGGATTCTCTATCCATTTTCTTATATGGATCAAAAGGGATGTTTTTTGGTTTCTTCTATTAAAATTAAGATATGAGTTGGTGGTGTACACCTTGCAAGTCCTATGCCTAGTGTAATTATTTAAGACTTATATAATATTGAAAGAGATAATTTAATTCCTATAAAATAAATATTTTATGTGTGCCTATAAAAGATTATTTGGGAAGGATTCTTTGTCTATTTGCTTCTATGAAATCAAAATGGTGATTTTTTGGTTTCTTCTATTAGAATTAGGGGACTCTTGAATTTTTGTACACCTTCCAAGTCCTAATTCTAGTCTAACTACTTAAGTTCTGTGTAATACTATAAATAGCGTGCCCATATGAAAAAAGGGCACCCCACTTGGATAGAATCTTCATATTCCATGGTTGGCATTATTTTCCATGTAGCATTGATTGGGATGATTGTAAGAAGTTATTGAGTTGGGGAGTTTGGGGGTTACTTAGTGGACTATGACTAATATGTTTGGCTAACTATTAATAGTGTGTATAAATGGTAAAACTACACCTACATCATAATACTTGGCAATTACTTTAACCCTATTAGTGAAAGAAGTTGTAGGTCCCAAATCCCTAAAAAGGGATAGTTTCTCAAGTGCTAGGGTTGTCAAACTTAAGAAGAAAAACACAAGCTTTAATCAATTTGGACAACTGGGGACCAATTTTTGAGGTGAGTAAAACCTCTTTTGACTACTAGCTTTGCTAAACCAAGGGGGGATTCCCTAAGGTGCTCCAATAGATGTCACTATAGGAAGAAATTTTTTACCTTGATACAAACCATTTACAATGAATAGTATACCCCTATTCTGACTATCACTAAGTATCTATTTGTTGGTTTGAATATTTAAGATCATGCACCTTTCTAGAGAAAATAATTTTCCAAATGAAATTTCTAGAATATGACTATTGATAGTCCCTATAACTAGAGATTGCATTTTAAGCAATGTACATAATAATCAATAATGGACTTGCAATAACCCATATGTAATCAAGGAATGACCATTACAGGGCATTGCAATGTATTAGATGTTGTAACACATACAACAATCCCTCATTACAATTGTACTAGTGAATGTGACAAGAGGAAATACAATAATTGCGCTTATAATATTTCCTTGAATCACTACAAACTACCATGAAGACATACAATTACACGAAATGGGTATGTGCAGGATCATGATGGGCCAAAAAGTGGCAATATTATGGGTATTTGTAGGGTATGTGGCTGACAACTTTTTTTTACCCAAAATTGATGAAACGGAAAGGGTTTCTAGAGGAGATTCTCAACTTTCCACCAATATAAATTATTCTTTAATTTGAATTTAATAAATAATTATTATTTATTTTC
>VDFB02163950.1:0-14403 GCA_007258455.2 Sequoia sempervirens
TAACATGATTATTTCATCCAAAATTAATCTCTCTCTAATCCTAGTGTTTGAGAACACTTTCCAAGGACATAGGAGACACATGAAATAAATAATGTTTAGGATTGCAATTAAATGGCATCCTATTTCCAACATATACATTCCCAACCCAAAGGAATTTTAGAGAAAATAAATAACTTAACTTTATTTTTATTTTTCATTTTTTTCCCAAAACATGAGAAATTCGATAAATGACAAGCAATTATTTCATTCCTAAATTTTGTTTTACAAAAAAAAGGAAATTTAACCATTGAATTAAATAAGACATTTACTGGTAACTCACAACATAGAAAAACTCCTAAATAGCCTTTGATTCGGATCCAAGTTCACACATGTTCAGACATGACACAAACCATACTCAATTCAAGTGTGATCAAGGAATAATAGAAATGGAGGCTCAAAGTGACATCTTTGAAATAACTATCGTTGGGAAATAACTTAGATCTGTGTATACAAGTGGATAAATAACCATGTACCTATAACCACTCAACACATTTGTCAAGTGTACCTGCTCAATATATAAATAGGTGAAGCATAGGATAACCACCCAACAGGGTACATCATATAAAATAAATCAATGCATCCATATTTCATCAAATCATGAAAAAATTTAATCACAACATAAATATAATATGCATATCACTGAATTGAATCATAATGATAAACAAGTCATTTAAGCATCACACATGCATCTTAAGAAGTTTTGCAACCACAAAAATACATCAAGTCCTCACAAGGAACTTGTCACAATGCCAAACACACATCTCAATACAACAAAACCAACAACCAACATGTTGATGATCCTCATCTTAAAACATGCAGGTGGTATAAACACACGATACCAAGCAAGAACATACACCACAATAAAAATGGTGAATTTGAACCACTAAAGAAAACCCCAAGAAATAAGCATAAAACACGACCTATGCATCCAATGATACATAGTTAGAAAGCATTGCCAAGATCCAAACATCTCAAGGCCACAAACTAGGTCATTAGAGCCTCTAAGCAATTAGTCAATAGGCATTTTGTGGATGACTCTTTCCTTGCACTCCTACAAGATGAAGACAATATTAAATAGGCCTTCGAGAGTCCTATAATTTTTTCTTGCTTCAAGTTATAGTATCTAAAAGAATGAGAAGTAGTACTATAGGTAGGCCTTTTTCTAGCTTTTAGCTTGGCTTATTATTTTTATTAGAAGCCCATTGACTAGGAAGAAATGTGCAAATTTTTAGGAATTCCTTTTGTGTTCCAAGCATGTCAATCTAGAATTTTGCAATATGAGATTGAAAAAATTTGAGAAAAACCTCTCCTATTGGATCATCAAATCACTTTTGTTGGTAGAAAATTTTTTAATTTACTCTATGCATTTGTACTACTCTTCAAGCTAGTTTCCTTTGAAAGTGTCCTATTAGAAGCTTGAAAATATTTTTTAGAACTTTCTCTATGATAATTCATGTTAGGAAAGGTATCTCAACATTTCTCCTAATGTTAACTATATGAAGAATACAATTTTTGAACTCTAAGACATCAAAACTTAATTTATAGGCTATAGACTATTTTTTAGCGAAATAAAAAATATGGGTTGTTCAAATCACTTCGAAATGCCTAATTTGTGTAGATATTTTTTATCTCCATAATTAAAAAAGAGCCCCACTAACTTCCTAGATTAAAAGTCATGGCCTCCTGCATTGGAAATGTAAAAACATCTAAGATGCAAAAAAGAGTTATAATAGGGAGTGATACTTATTAATAAACTTATGGTATGCACTATGACACATCATAATGCATCTTTAAATGGAGAAAATGGATCCAAAACATAATTCTTTAGTTGGTGAGTGGATTATGATGCACTTATGATAGGTGGAAGGAATATGCTACTTTAGCCTATAAAATCGTGTTAGGATTTGGTGGTTGGGTTTCTAACCTTGAGGTGTTTGGGCACCAGATTTTTGAGTGGTTTTAGCTCATGGTTTTGTAATAATCATATGATGATTTCATACACTAGTCTTGTTTATAGGGTGCTTGAGATTGAGATATTTGATAGTGAGTTTTTAGGCATTGTTATGTTGGCAAGACTATTGTAGATCTCCAATTGGTGATACTCCTATAAAATATTGATTTGTAAGTGTATTAAAACCATATTTATGTTGCATAGGTGGTTGTTGTTGCACCAAAAGATTTAGCTTTTAATGCCTAATACAACCACTAGATTTATACAAGATCCAAGATCCACAAGAGGCGGTTAAGCCATGTCATGAACCCAAGCGCCGCGTTGCACAGCACAAAGAAACGAAGGGCGAAACTCTTGCAACAATCCCCTCCCCCAAGTGCAAGCAAGGGTTTTGAACCTGTGACCTCAACTCTGATACCAATTGTTGCACAGGAGATTGCCATTGTACCAAAAGATCGACATTTTAATGCCCAATATAATCGCTAGATTTATACAAGATCCAAGATCGACAAGAGGTGGTTAAGCCATGTCACGAACCCAAGCACTACGCTACACAACATAAAGAGACAAAGGGTGAAACTCTTGCAACAATTTAGATTACTGAATAATATATTGGGCTACTTTGGAGTGCAAATTTTTTCTCCCAAAAGGGTTTTTCCCACATGCACCTATGTTGTTGTATAATTTTGTTTATGTTTTATATGCATTTCTCCTTTTTGTAATTAGAAATCTAAAATTTGTACATTATTAGGTTTTTTTTGTTTGCCTTCCTTTCAATTTATACCACAATAAAGGTTTTCACCATGCTGCTTGGGGCCTTTGTTGCCTACTAAGAGATTTTAGTGGACTAGGCCTTATCGACATTATTGGGTAAGGTATTATCTTATGTGCTAAGCAAATCATCATAGCTTGTGATGATAATGAAGCCTAAAAATAATTGTGGTGAAATTGTATTGCTTATGGTTCACCTTAATATTTTGGTTTTATTGTATAACCTTTTCATCAAAAATGTGCATAAGTAAATTTAATTGGAACATGGATAGAAATAATGAAAATAGAGGTGTGTAAACATAAGTATTTGTGTGATACAAAGGGTGAATAAAAGGAAGTTGTGAATCTTAAGAATGGAACAAAAGATAAATACATAGGAATGTGTAAGTAGCAAAAACAAGAGATTTGACTTTACATAAATTTATGTCATTTGTTAATATATATATTAAAACTCTCTCTCCAAAACAAACATAAAACTAAATAGAAAATGACATGAATATAAAAATTGTACCATTAATTATTAAGTATATAAATAGAAGATGACATACATATATAAACTTTTTTTTTATATTGAAAGAAGCGTTCAATATACAAGTCAAATAGTTATTTGTTATTTGTATATAAACTTACTTTTGATGAATAGCAAACTAACCTCTTTAAAACATTTTTTTATAAATATGACAATAAATGCCATTAATATGAGAGTTATTCATTAAAAAAATCATATTGAACTCACTTAAAATACAAGTCAAATTCCAAAAATATCTTAAAAATCACACTAAAAATTTCGAATCAAAAGGATAACTTTCCAAAAAGTAATTGTTCGATATATATATATATATAACAAACTTCTTACTCAGTGCAATGATTTTGTAATGATGCTTTTGTTTAGCTTCCATTAAATCTTGAATTTAAGACTACTGATGTGAACTAAAACTTTTTTAATAAATATGAAAAAGGCAGGATAATTTTCTTTCATAGTATATATGTACAAGTATTACTTAGATCATTAAGACCCACATGCTGGTGGGGTTGGGGCTTGACCCAGTTAGATTTTTATCCTAATAAAGTTAATATATCAAATCCAAAATACCTGAACATACGTACGATTGGATGCTTTCCTGCCATCATTTTTAATGTGAAGTTTGAATGCTTTTCTGACCAGTTCTTGTCTTATGGGCACTGGACATATGCATCAATTAATTCAAAATTGTTATTCATATGACTCTCTGGAATCGGGTATCACGGATGCACTTGTTTGCACTAATGCTTTAGAATAGAAGGTATAACAGTCAAGTCTTTGGATACCTTTTGTAAGGAAATGGAAGCTTAAATGCTTTGGGTTTGTCCTGTAGGAAAGATGTTCTTTAATTTTTTAAAAACTGAGGCACGAGCAGTACATAATTTTGTTGGGAGACCCCATTTCACTTGATCCCTAAAAATGTAAGTTCAGATCTTCACTTTCCTTCTTCCAATGAGATATGGAAGCGAGCTTACATACATCCAGAACATAATAGAACTTTGTCTGGCCTAGAGAAACTCAAGGACAGATGATCTTTCAATGAAGGCAATCAGGAGAGATGATCTTAATTTTGAGTTCACAGCAGTTATGTGCTAGAATGTGAACAATCAAATGTCTTCATCTCTTCAGCACATGGTGCATCAGCAACTCTTAGTGTTCCTCCCAGCTCTACTGGTACAATAGGAATAAGAGAGTGCACCACATCTGCTATTAATGGCCTGTAGCTAGGTTCAGGTTGGACACATAGCACTGCTATAGCTGCCACCTGCACAGTATAACTCAAGCAATTATGGAAAGCATAAAATTGTCATTCTAATATAGTGTAGGGAATGTGGTGTGTACAATCTATATTGAAGGGATTAGAAGATAACCATACAGTTTATGATTAAAATACTAATAAGCCCTCTTCTAAAATTTAGATTCCTAACAAGTAGTTGTGGGGTATTGGATCATATACAATCCATAATAAACGGAAGAAGATTGACCATAACACTATAGCTTTAATGGAATCATTCAAAATATCTAAGGAAATGGAACAAGTAATAGAAAGTGTTGCTTACTTGATACAGGTGTTTCAAGTTCTTGGTGTCTTTGATCACAAGATCCACAATAGTTGGAAGCTTGGCCGTATCTTATCTTAGTTGTGGCATGGCCTGAATTATAATTCAGAAACTCAGAATTTCTATCATCCTCACAAAAGGGTACACTTTTATAAAATCAATTACCCCTAAACGCCGATGTCCATTTTGATAAACAATCTGCAACACTGTTCCACTCTCTTGGGATATGAACAAAGGACACCACCTCCAAAGAATTGTTTAATTGATGACTATATGATGAGTATATGCAAGATTTCAACATCTACAATAATTATATTAAAATAACAAATAAATAAATATAAATTTTTAAATAAGATAAGCTCAAATAAAAATTATATATATATATATATGGAATGTTATAGAATTCTTATGATGGAGATCTAGTTTCAAAGCAATATTGTTGGTGACTAATTGATTGTTGTGTTGAGGCACTAGCAGACAAGGTGTTATCTTTTTCATGCATTGGTAATTTGTATGGCCATGCTAGCATCTAATTGGTCCACTGATGTTCTATATGCTTGCAATAATGTCTTATGTAATCCTTGACAAATAATTACATGTCATTTAGGAAAAAAGTGGGTGCTTACATGTTATAGTGTGTTTTAGTATCTACATCTATCAAATCTCTAAGATAATTCAATGATTGAATGATGAATAAGATTGAACATGTATATGAATTAAAATTTAGGCATAAGGTGTATGTTGTTGCAACAAATGTGGAATACAATCTGTGTAATGGGCACTCTTTGTGGATGCTCTAGATGTCTAAATACATTACCTAGATCCCTATGGAGAATGTGTGTGTAGTGCTTATAGCTTCATTGCTACACATGCAACAAGTTTGGTCATAGGGCTGCTAATTGTAGGTCTAATGTGAGAAGAAGTAATTATGCTCCGCAAGCTAGTATCACCTGCTACAACTGCAATAAACCAAGACACATTACAAGGTTCCACAAAGGAAAGAATGTAAGACCTTCTTCGCCACAAAATAAGATTGACACTAATTAGCAAAAGAAGAAATGAAAAAGGTATGGAAAAAGAAGGAAAAAACTGAAGCAAAGAATGAATCTATACCTCAGTCTAGTGCAAATGGTTCCTTTGGTAATTGAAAAGAAAGTATTGGCTCAAGGGGAGTTGCAATTGCAAATCTTTTCAAACCCCTATAAAGCATAAGATGTTAAAGTCTTCAGCATAATGGTTATTAGTTACATAAATATGTTTGCTCAAGTTTCCAAAGAAAATACTCTCTTTGCAGAAGGTTGTTGAATGTTTATGGATCTCTGTGATATCACAAATAGTAAAAAGTTGCTAATGCCAAAAGTTAAGAAATACATTTAATGCAGAACGACTAGGGTTGATGAGAAGCATGTTTAGTTCCTATTTGATCAAAATTGATTTCATTCAAACTATATCAAGTAGGTGCATGAGCTAAGGAAGTGAAGAAGGTTTCTAGCAAGTTGCGTGCAAACCCTAATGATAGTATTCATAGGTATTTATCTGGTTTTTCTTGTAAAACCCTAGTATTCAGAAAGTGATATCATGGCTACACCAATTGTCATCCATGTTGTTGAGAAGCTAAGGCCAAAATTTAAGAAATATCCATATATATTGACTATGACTAACAAGGATGGTGCATTCTCTCATGTTCCAATCATTGTGATTCATCCTAAAGATGTATGCATCTATATTCACTCTCAGTTGAGTGAGTACAATCATCTAAATATGGAAGAGTTCAGATGCAATCATCTATTGGGTGATGATTTTTAGCTCAAACCAAAGTACACAAATATGGAAGAGAAAGGTTTAGATGTGTGGAAGGGTTTCCCCAACTTTTTCTTTGAAGATGAATGGGTCAGAATTGGCTTGAGCCAGACTTATGAAGACATATTTTGGCTTGATCAACCCCAACTAGTCACAAAGGAAGCCATCAGGGTTGTGACTGGATTGTGCTCCTCCAGACCTATGCCAACACTAAAGGTCATGAAGAATGAAGAAGTTATGAAGCTTATCGAAGCTAAATTCGACAAAAGAACCCTAACTGTAGATGATATTTTTGACCTAGAGGTCTGGTATGCCATGATGGGCATTGCATATAAGGTTTACTATGCAAACAAAGAAGGGTCAACTACTGCCACTGCCATCTTCACTACTCATCAAATGGTGAAGGAAGGAAAAGACTATGACCTTTGTGAGATTTTGCGACAACAATTGTTGGAAAATTTGCAAAAAACCAAGGGTTCACACTATCATTTCTGGTATGGCACTTTGATTATTTACCTTATGTTTTATTTCTTGAGGGAAATGCTTGGATTGAAGAATTTTTTTTGGAGAAAGAATATTCCTATTGCACATCACATTAAGGATCACATGCGTAGCTTTCCATATACTACATAGTGTGAGACAATGTTCTAGGGTTTCTTCAAAACATTTCAAAATGAAATTCAGAAGAGAGATATAATACCCTCACAAGTTATGGAAATATATAAGAATGAAATTACTTTTATCGTAGATAAAGACAATTGCTATATGGAAGCAATTGAGCCAAGAACCTCATGGATAGAAAAGTTTCCCTATGAGGTATATGGACCTGACTGGGTTGCATATGCTAAAATATTTCTCAACAAACCTAAGGATCCCACTGTTGAGAGGTTTGAGACATATGATGAAATAACCAATAAGCAAATCAAGATAAAGGTATAAGAAAAGATGAAGACGTCAAATGTGGGGAAGATGTTTGAGTTGAAAAAGGCATTTGGCTCTCCTGAGGGTCCTGTGGATGCATCTCAAGCCAGTACTGCTACACCAACTCCTAGAAGGAGAAGTAGATTGCCTCTGCCACTACCACAACTTCTGAACCTACTCAAACAACTCCTAGCAGGAGAAGGGTTGTCACTGAAGTACCAATACTAACTAAGACTGCAGAAAGGAATAAACCAAGATCTAAACAAATGACAAAAAGGGAGAAGATTAATCGGGTGAATGTGGATGATGATGAGGAAGATGAAGAAGAAGAAGTGAAATCTTATTTACGAAGGAGAAGAAAGAAGAGAACAAGACAAGAAGAAGAAGAAACATCTAAAGAAGAAGAAAAGGAAGAAGTAAAAAAAATAAAGAAGAATCCTCTAGAAACACCTAAACATGAGCCTCTAGAATTTAGATCACAATAAGGGTTTTCACCATGTTGCTTGGGACCTATGTTCCCTACTATGAGATTCTAGTGGACTAGTCCTTTTCGATATATTATTCGGTAAGGTATCATCTTATGTGCTAAGAGGATCATCATAGCTTGTGATGGTAATGAAGCCTAAAAACAATTGTTCTGAAATTGTATTGCTTTTGGTTCACCTTAATATTTTGGTTTTATTGTATATCCTTTTAATCAAAAATATGTGCGTAATCAAATTTAATTGGGACATGGATAGAAATAATGAAAATAGAGGTATATAAGCATAAGTATTTGTGTGAGAGACAAAGGGTGAATAAAAGGAAGTTGTGAATCTTAAGAATGGAATAAAGGATAAATACATAAGAATATGTGTAGGTAGCTCAAAAACAAGAGATTTGACTTTACATAAATTTAAAAAAATAGATATTAAACTCACTTAAAATACAAGTCAAATTCCAAAAAAAAAATCTTAAAATTTACACTAAAATTTTGAATCGAAAGGATAACTTTTCAAAAAGTAATTGTTCGATATATATATAAAACAAACTTTTTACTCAGTGCAATGATTTTGCAATGATGCTTTTGTTTCTAGCTTCCATTAAATTTTGAATTTAAGACTACTGATGTGAACTAAACATTTTTAATAAATATTAAAAAGGCAGGATAGTGTTCTTTCATAGTATATATGTACTGGTTAATACACAAGTATTGCTTAGATCATTAAGACCCACATGCGGGTGGGGTAGGGGCTTGACCCAGTTAGATTTTTATCCTAATAAAGTTATGAGATCAAATCCAAGCTACAACATACGTACGATTGGATGCTTTCCTGCTGTTATTTTTAATGTGAAGTTTGAATGCTTTTCTGACAAGTTCTTGTCTTATGGATACTGGACATATGCATCAATTAATTCAATATTGTTATTCATATGACTCGCTGGAATCGGGTATCACGGATGCACTTGTTTGCACTAAGGCTTTAGAATAGAAGGTATAAAGTCAAGTCTTTGGATACCTTTTGTAAGGAAATAGAAGCTTAAATGCTTTGGATTTGTCCTGTAGGAAAGATGTTCTTTAATTTTTTAAAAGCTGAGGCACGAGCAGTACATAATTTTGTTGGGAGACCCCATTTCACTTGATCCTTAAAAATGTAAGTTCAGATCTTCACTTTCCTTCTTCCAATGAGATATGGAAGCGAGCTTACATACATCCAGAACATAATAGAACTTTGTCTGGCCTAGAGAAACTCAAGGACAGATGATCTTTCAATGAAAGCAATCTCATATAAATAGAGACAAAAACCAAAACTTATTCTCCACAATTATGTATGGGAAACTATGTACATCACAATTTGGAGTTCATTGCAGTCATGGTGCTAGAATGTGAACAATCAAATGTCTTCATCTCTTCAGCGCATGGTGCATCAGCAACTCTTAGTGTTCCTCCCAGCTCTACTGGTACAAGAGGAATAAGAGAGTGCACCACATCTGCTATTAATGGCCTGTAGCTAGGTTCAGGTTGGACGCATAGCACTGCTATAGCTGCCACCTGCACAATATAACTCAAGCAATTATGGAAAGCATAAAAAATGTCTGAAACTTGTATTGCTTCTGGTTTCGATTGTGTTGAAGTTTTTGGAAGTCAGAAGCAATACTTACAAACAATATGGATTGTGGAAACTTGATATCATTAAATAAAAATTATCATTCTAATGCATTGTAGGGAATGAGATGTACCTACAACCTATTGAAGGGCTTAGAAGATAGCCATACATTTTATGATTAAAATGCTAATAAGCCCTCTTCTAAAATTTTAATTCCCAACAAGTAGTTGTGGCAGTATTGGATCATATACAATCTATAATAAAAGGAAGAAGATTGACCATAACACTATGGTTTCAATGGAGTCCTTCAGAAATATCTAACGAAATAGAACAAGTAATAGAAAGTGCTGCTTACTTGATACAGGTGTTTCAAGTTCATGGTGTCTTTGATTACAGGATCCACAATAGTTGGAAGCTTGGCCCTATCCCTTAGCTGTGGCATGGCCTGCATTATAATTCAGAAACTCAGAATTTCTATCATCCTCACAAAAGGGTACACTTTTATAAAATCAATCCAGATTGCAACATGTTGGGTGTTTCTATTTGAAGTCAACCATGACTTTCTCCTTCCCTTTTTCTACCAAATTCGCAAAGTTCCATTATCTCAATTGACTATCAGTTCACTACATTCTGTAGGAAGCTAGTATTCTGAAAGCAAATAGCACATACCCAAGACACAAGAGATTGATATTCTTGTGGTTCAGATTTATCAATCGGCCTTTTTCCAATAAGGAGCTCCAACAGAACAATGCCAAATGCATAAACATCACTTTTCTCTGTCAATCTACCTGCAAACGAAATAGTTCATCAGGTACAGAGCACAGTGAATCAAAGAAAGGCACCATAATATTGCAGAAAGGAATATCAGCATAGAAATAGGTCACAACAGACTGTCTAGTGAATCTGCAATCTAGAAATACTCCAATATAATTAAAGCAACATAGAGAAACAAATAATGTCACAATTGCCTCCATTCTATTTTTGTCTTGACATGGATACATCAAGGCCCTGAAGGTGTCCAACCCTTTTTATATAGAAGCTATCAACATAAGATCTCAAAACTGAATGTAATTTCTAACAGGAACATACCTTCTAGCAGGTACTCCGGTGCTACATATCCAAAGGTTCCTAATAGCTCAACATTATTTCCAGCACATCCATCAGCTGTTATTGCAAGACCAAAGTCTGAGAGCTGCACAGGTCACATTTCAATTATCATAAGTACAAGATTTTCTCATCGTTGTAGCTCACCTTTAGACCAATGATTTTTTGCTACACATTAGACAGGAACTACTCAATGTCTGATATTTGACAAGTTTGCAGAAAATACAGCACTACAGAGAGTCTAAAACAAAAGCCCTGCAAAAGTACATTGTTAAGGTCTAAAGACAACCCTGTACTTGCCTTGGCATTGAAGCTTGCATCAAGCAAGATATTTGATGATTTGAAATCACGATGAATCACTGAAGGATGGCAGTGCTCATGTAAGTGTTCTAGCCCTCTGCAAAAGCAGATTTTTTAAGATGAGGAAACACATGGTTGAGCTACTCAGGCTAATTGAGGCAAGAGTTAAAGTAAGAGACAGTCAAATGGTTCAACGCAAAGGGGTCAAACTGATAGTATTAGCAATACCTTGCTGAATCAAGGGCTATCTTCATGCGCAAATACCATGTAAGTGCAGATCCACGCAATGGCCCTGATAGTCAATCCAATGTAACATTTATGAAAGCTTATCAACTGACCAGCTATTGATCTATTCAACATGAATGAGAAACAAAGGCCAAGGCTTCAAGGAGAAAGCAAAGTTTGCACAATGAATAGAAAAACCTACCGTGCAATTGATCTTCCAAGGAACCATTTTGCATCAGCTCATATACTAAGAGCCTTGTCTTTTCCTGAGTGCAAAACCCTAGTAAAGAAACAAGATTTGGATGCCTGATTTTGCTCATCAGCTCTACTTCATTCTACAACAAATTCAAGGGATGAATTCAATAGGTCTTCTTCTGAAATGTTACAGAAAATCAGAACATCCACACCCTTCAAACATCAAAAACAAATGCAGTATAAAACTTAAAAGCTACAAAAAAAAAAAGGTTTTGAAAAAAGACAAGGTTAGAAACAGTCCCTCCAGCTGAGATCACATCTCCACTCATGGGTTCTCAAGCTGATAGCTGGCGTTTTTCATACCTGAAATTCGTGTTCTGCCTGCTTGCTGCCCTCGTCCAGCTTTTTAACAGCAGCAAAGGAATCATCATCAAACCTGGCTTTATATGCACACCCAAAACCTCCCTCTCCAATAATGTTATCACTGCTGAAATTATTGGTAGCTGCTTGCAGAATGGAATATTCAATTGATGTTGCAAATCCTTTCCTCTTAGAAAATCTTATTGAGTTCAAACGATTCATCAGAGGTCCAAGTGCCATACTCTTGTAGACATCTGCAAAAATGAAATAACTCAACTCATTACCCTAGTTCTTCTCTATTGTAACTCCCATTGACCCACTATGGTCATTTGTGGACATTAATATAATAGGTTTCTATCAAAAGAGATATAATAGCAATGTTCTTAATCCAGAGATAAACATAACCAACTAAACGCCTTTCTAAATTCGGTTACAGTCTTAATGCCTTCCTAATTTTTTTCAGTCCCATTGCGCCTCTAAATTGTTGAGTCCAAATTTCATTGCCTTCCCATGATTTGTTACAGTCCTTTAGGTTTTAATAGGACTAAATCATGCGATGCTGATTCTCTTGTTCAATTTCCTTTGAAATTTGTTACACTGGTTGTAGGTACTAACCTGAGATGTCTGGATCTGCATTCCGTCCCAGTGCTTTAGCTTGAGATCGTGAGGAAGAGCTTTGAGCTTTTATGTACAGCCAAGTAAAAATTGAAGAAATCACAATCAACCCAGCAGCAGCTGGCACTATAATGATTGTCAAGAGTATCCCGTCGTCGGTATGGTGAGATTCCTCAAGCATATCCGTCGGTGCAGGGCTACCTTCTGTCATTGTTTCTCAAGACAACACATTTTACTACCATCATATAATCAAATCAAACCCACATTTTCTAATTTAAGAAAAATCTAAACCTGACTATAAAACAGAAACATTGCCTCTGAATCAACAACAAGAGGTTTGCTAAGATGTTTCTTTTAGGCTTAAATTGTCTGAAAAAGTACACTCTGTAAACATATTCCCAAAATCTGGTTTCTGAGCTCTTACCCATTGAGTTTTCAGGCTTGCTTTCTGCATTTCCTGTTGATGGTAAAGCAGACGATGAAGGCGGTGGTAATGGGGAATGTTTAGGTGTCCATAAAGAAACTGGTGCAGGTGTTGGTGCGAGCAATGCCCTTCCCTTGACAACCTCAAATTTTGTAAAAGCACAGAGGCAGAGAACCACAATATCCAGTAAGACTAAATTCCCCATTCTATGTAACAGTCAGAAAACGCAGCTATGCCAATGTTCTGCTCATTTTATACTCAACATTAGTACCTCTGATTTACAGTCTGAGCTACCCCAACAACCTTCCGTCTAGAGGATGGGAATGCGACTAGATCTACACAGTGAGTTTGACAGCATGAGTTAGATTGACAGCAGCAAATCTCTGATAGTACTACTAAAATCAGCTTCAAATTTCAGAACCCAATAACATAAACAAGGAATGTCTTAGATCTCATCAATTCAGAAAGCAAAAAAGACACAAATAAATAAATATAATTTGGGGAGAGCTGATGAATGGACACTTCATACAATTCTGTGTTTCAAAGCTTATCTGTGAGCCCACAAAGACGGTCATCTTTGTGCATTCTCACAAACAAGTTGGGACACCCCAGGCCCATGACTGCTCAACCAACGGCCCCATTAGCAAAATCTATATAAAATTTTATGTAGACCTGTGAATTTTTTTGTTTTTTTGGTACAAAAAGTTTACTCCCTTCACCTGGGCATCTTGATCAATCATTGCAGACTACCTACGTAGGTAGGCCTAATAGGGCGGCAGAAGGCAAATGAGTATTGACATAAGTATATTATAACAAATATTTTCATGTGTACTGCCGATGGACACAATTATTACAGCCACGCACTTTTTTACTTTAGATGCTCTTTCTGTGTGAAATTCAAAATTTGAATCCCATATTTCAACGCAATTCTGTCAAGTCCGTCATTCTTATCTAAATAGATAAACTTAGTACACACTAATCATGAAATTAATTTCCGTATGTATTCCGTGGATTATATCGGTTTTTGAGGTTGAAGTTTCCTTATTCTTAATTTTTTCTTAATTTTTATTACTCTGAAATTTCGGTCTGCAACGTTGGAATTTACATTCAGGGCTTCCTAGGCATTCTAGGTAATGTGGTTTACATTGAAATTTTTATAATGTAATAATTTAAATTAATATATATATATATATATATATAAATAAGTAATTTATATTTGATTTGAAAATTTATATTTGGTTTGAAAATTTAAAATAAAAATAAAAATTATTGTGGTTAAAAGAATGAAAATAGATGTTGTGATACTATCTATTTTAAACAATTTAAAAAATCATTACACATCAAAATAGAATATAAAATTTTGTTTTTCTTTAGGGATTTGAATAAAAATAGAATGTTGTGATACAAAAAATCATTACACATTAAAATAGAATGTAGATTTTAATAAATAAAATGTAAAATTCAAATTGAATTAATCATTCACTTCTAATAGAGTGGAAAGAAGAATTGCATAAGGGTAAGGTCCCATG
>VDFB02163951.1:0-128385 GCA_007258455.2 Sequoia sempervirens
GTCGTCTTGCATGTTACATCATCGCGAAGGTCTTGAAAAACCTAGAAGGAATATCCAGACATGCAAAGAAAATCTCCGCATCTGGACCCTGAAATTCGTGCCGGAAGCCAGACTGATAAAAATAGTAAGTTGTCCGATTTCGCTCAAATTTTGCACGTGAGTAGCCTGGTAAGCTCTGAATGCTGTGTGACTGTTGGAATCTTGAAAATGTTGACGAATCGCCTGTAATTTCACACTTACTAAAAATAGTAAGTACCTTAGAATCGGATGAAAATTTGCTGAGAACCTGCTGGAGACATGCTGACAACACTGTTAAGCTCAATTTTCAATATATTCACTTTATTCGACCTCAGACTGACCAGGAAGACTCAAACCCTAATTTTCAGACTTGGTCAGAATTTCACGTTATGGTTCAACGGCGGGCCCGTCCCAGAAAGATAGACAGAACGAGAGAGAGACAACAGCAAAAACAAACCAACATCAAACCAAAAGCAAAGCCAAAATAGGGGGTCCCCATTTGCAATGGGGCGATGTGTGAAAAACGTCACAACACTCCCCTCGCGTATGCTCTCTCATCAAATTAAGAACCTAAGGGTGATTGTAGATAAATTTTGTGATGCTCCTTGTGTCATCTACAATCGGTGCCACCCAAACAAGTTCGCCTATGTCTTCCAAGAGAAGGTCAAGGCAATGGGCCACACAAGGTGACCAAAAGAGTGATGGATGTCTAATCTCAAGCATTCTCCTAGCTGCCACATACGCTGCTGCATTATCCATGATGACTTGCACCACATTAGCAATCCCCACCTCCATCACAACTTCTTCCAACAATGTACACAATGTATCTGCAGTTTTTATCCTGTTGGAAGCATCCATCGATTTCCAAAACACTTCACCTTTGGAAGCAACCAAAAAAATAAGGATGGTGCGGTTCCTCCCATTCGTCCACCCATCAGAAAGAATGGAGCAGCCATATTTCTTCCATTTATTTTTATTTTTTTCCACCACATGCATTTCCCTTTCAGTTGTATTTGTGAGCAACCTACAAGTACAAAGTAAAATAATTAAATAAGTACAAAATTGTAAGTGTTTAACAAAAAATAGCTTGAATTCAACATAAATTAATTTAAATTAAAGAACATAAACTTAGCATAAAATTTAAGTTGACTTACCTCCCACTCAAATCTTTGCGAAAAGGTGGCTTGTAGCCTTTTCCCGCAATTGTCAATGTGGTGACCATATTGTGCCAATAGGGACTACTCACCACATTGAATGGTATGTTATTGAAATACCAGAAGTTTGCACATGCCATGTCGGCACATTGATGCACCTCCTTGTTCCACCCTGTAGCCTCCAATGACATCTGTGCTCCTGGTGTGTTTTGTGGCACAAAAAAACTCTGTGGGTTGCATGAAGATGAAGGTGGTGGTGGCACTGGCACTCTACTCGAAGTAGAGGAAACTGGGGGCCTAGAGGACGGTGTGGCTATGGCTGTGCCATGAGTGTGAATCTGTGGACCATGAAGAGAGCCCACAATGCCAATATCTACCTCCTCATCTGACTCTAACTCCACGTGCTCGACCTCGTGCTCCTGAGTTTGACCATGTCCACTAGCTATGGTTGTTGCTATGGCTCTTTTTTCCCTCTCTCTTTGCATTTTTCTTTCCTAAGCAACTGAAAGTAGGGCAAGCATCTCTCTTCTAATCTCCTCTTTGCCCTTCTCACAAGGCTTGGCATCACGCTGAGGAATGCCTGCAAGATCGTATTTGAGGCGATTTATGCCTCCATGATATGTAGGGTCTTACACTCATAGTTACTAAGGTATAGAACAACTGTATTAAGAACTATATTAGTTTCTTACACTCACTACAAACATCTGTTCCAGGTACCGACCCTCTCACAACATACTTCCATGTAGGGTCTCTAGCTCTTGGAGGATGAGTGCCTGGAACCCATAATGATGGTGTGGGCACTGATGGGGCGGAATCTGATGCTGAACCAGAGCCAGAAGCCATTATAGTGTGTATTCAATCTACACATACAAAAAAAATGTACAACATATTAGTTTTTTAATACAATTTTTTTTTAAAAACAACCTAAATCATTAAAAAATCTCTCTAAATTTGATTTAAATTGATACAAATGTGTTCAAATGAATTATAAATTAACATTATTAACTAATCTAAACATTCTACACAAAAAATGAACCTAGGTCTGAAAATTTCAAAAAACAGTAAAAAAATTAGAAAAATATTTCATAGTTGCCGGGAGACATAGGGTACGGATACTAGTACGGGGATGGGGACGCCAATAAAATTAGGGTACGAGAGTTAAATGAACAAGGAGACGGCTATTTTATATGTAAATGATTCATCGGAAATTTTGGATATGGGGATTGGTATGTTGTCTATGTTCCCAAAATGGAGTTTCTCGGCAACTATAGAAAAAATAAACAAAAGATTGTGATGAATCTTGGTTTTTGGATTCTAAATGCAAAAAAATTGCCTCTTTGTGCTCTATCATGTCTTTTTTTCAATTTTGAAAGAGTATTTTGCAAGAAGAATGAAAGAAAATGATTAATCAAAAAGAAAAAACAAAAACAAAAACCCTACCCGTGAATTGAATTTCCCTTGAAAATTTGCACAAAATGGCGTTTGAATCTGCTCTCCTCTGTTAGTTTTCAAGATCAGAAATGCAATAAGCAGAAAACGCAACACGTAGAACAATGAAAACAATATTTTACCCTAGGAAAACCCTCCTACTTGAGGGAGAAAAACCCAGCAAGATATTCTCTTATAAATCAGAAATAATATCAGGCCCTAGAAAGGCCGAATATAATACAATGGATCTGCACTTATATATGGTGCAATTTCTTGAATACACAAAGTATTTAACTCTTCTCCTTGAGTCAAATCTGCTGCTGAAGAAATACAAATTGGAATGGATTGAATGATGATAAAATGAGGAGACACCTTCTCCTATATATACAAGCTAGTTGATCTTTCTTTCTTGGGCCGACCTAGAAGAGTACAAATATTATTTATAAAACAAAGGCCAACCTGCCTTGAGTTGAATATATTTAAGGGAAAATATCTCTTGAAGCTACAAAATACTAACATCCTCGATGGAAAATCATTGGAAATGATGTCTCCTTGCTTTGGGGGAGCGGGAGGGGCGGGTGGTTAGCTCTCCACACAAAGTTTCAGACCTTTTTGAAATGAAATAAAACAAAAAAAAGACGTTTTGAGCCTTTATCCTTGCATAGCCGAGTTTTTCCGTTGGACTCGCGAGTTTTTCAAAAAACTCGAAAAAACTCATTCAAAAAAACTCAGTGAGTTAACCTCAAAAAAACTTGCTTTTGAAAAAAACTCGCAAGTTTTTAGAAACTCGGCGAGTTTTCTACGAGTCTTCCATCTATGATTTAAAGGACTCGACGATTGCCAAGAAGAACATAAACATCAAGCAACTGACGCTTATAACTCCCTGAAGCTGACAACAAGCAACTGACGCTTATAACTACTTGAAGCTGACAACAAGCAACTGACGCTTATAACTACTTGAAGCTAACAACCAATTAATACATTGTTGGATAACCAATTTTTATTGAAACATAATAATAGACATTGTACATTGACTACAAGTCAAGGATCAAAGTCAATCTGACTAGATCACACCACTTTCCTTGACGATACACAATCTATTAAAGGACCCGATGGTTGCCAAGAGGAACACAATTGTCATCCAACCAATGCTTATAACTACCCGAAGCCGACAACGAATTAATACAATCAATTAATAAATAGTCAGATAGACATTGTACACTAACCACAAAGAATAGGAATATTATAGTTTCATAGTGTTGATGGTCTTGGCTGCCCTAGAGCAATGGTGGAGATAAATTCCTCTTTCCTATCTTCAACAAGGACAAAACGATCTTCACTCTCAACCAGTACAATAAATTCTCATCATTGATAGGTGTTAGGAGCATATTCTTCTTATTATAATCCCATAAACTAATTGCCATTTGTTGTATTAACTCGTGCACATGTGTGAGTTTTATGGGACGATGTTTCCTTTAAAGCAAAAGTTCCATCAAGTGGATACTACAGGAAGAAGATGGGAATTTTTTTTACCATTGCCACTATCAAATAGGAGGTGCCTTCTATTCCTTGCTTAAGTTTCAACCTCTAAATCCTGTTATCATTCTCAACATTTTTCTTATGCTCAACTATGGTCAATTTGGATTTTCTTCTTGTCCAATTGTATGGTGTGATGTAATTATCAACAATGATATTGAACTTATTGTAAACTCTACCCCTTGTGTATCTTGAAATATCACTTATATCCCATACTCTTATGTATTAACATATTTGAACATTTTTACCATTCTTATGATGCTTTCCATGATGACAACAAATCTGAAATATGACCATTAGTTTCATACCTTAGGCTGCAATCAAAGTGCTCTCCTCCCTTTGCCAAAATAGGAATTTTTGAGATATCCTCAATATGTAATGTCCCTGTTTTCTGACTCGCCACACGGACATTAATTTAATTATTTGATATTGCTTGGCAAAAAGTATGTTTGAAAAGGTAATATTAAATAATTAGATTAAAGTATTATTATAAAGTGATGCTGAGGAAATATTTTAGGGTATTTTATAAAGCCACTTTATAATAAAGAGCTTAATATGATTTGAGCGGGAAATTTCAAATGGGAATTGCTATGCACAAAAGGTGATGTGGCACTTTGGAGATGCTAAGGACTGGTCAAGTGTCTAGAATAGCATTAAGGAAGGATCAAAGTTTGAGGTGGATGCTGATTTGGGTTTATATTTCTGCTGTTCACAGGTCAGCAAAAATAAAATCATGAATATTAAATATTTTTGCAGTTTAATCAGACCTGTAATAAATTTCTGAATGTAACAAAATTGCATCAGCAATATACATAGAGGCTAATAATATTTGAAGCATATTTATATTTGTTAGTAAATTATTAAGAACAATTGTATCAACACTTGGAATTGAAAATATCAATTTAAGGTACCTATTATGGTGTAATACAAAGTGTTTGACAAAATGTCCTTGTGATACTCCATGATTTCTAAATGTTTGGGATTATGCCTAGCCACTTGTGAGGTGGTTGCAGATGTTTATATGCATTTGGATCAGAAATAAAGATTGAATCATTACATGCTAATCGTTTGATGAAATTCTTGTGAACCCAATCTGAATTTTTTTGAAAGAAATTGGTAGGGGTTTTTACAAGCCTGCATGTGCATATTGCAAAAGGCTTCGACATGATGAACATGTTTTCTATAACAAACAAATTGATGAGTTTGAAGCATCTTGTTCAACAAAATAATGTATGCTCGCCTTCAACTATGTCTTCTAGTTCATCTACTTCTTCTACTCCTTTTGCATCAAAACAATCAGAATCTTCTGAAAAAGGCCATGCATGTATTGCTAATGGGGTTGAAAAAAAAAAAGGTAGACAACTTTGTGTTAGTACATTTCATGGATCTGGTAATTGGCTACTTGAATTTGGAGCCTCTCATCATATGGCTTCATTGCAATACATTTTTTCTACTTTCGATCCTTGTATTATTCCACCTATTTTGATGGGTAATAGCACTTTTATGAATGTTATAGGGAAGGGATCTATTGAAAATGGTGAGGGTACTTTAAATTTGTCAAACAATCTTCTTTCTATATATCAAATTACTCACAATGGTATAGGGAAGATAGTGGAGTTCACACCTGATTTAGTCATTATCAAAGATTTGGATAGCACAAAGATCATTGCTACTGGGATTGTTGATCACGAATCATTGTTATATACCTTTGGAGGTTTTTCTCTTGATTATGGTTCAAATCCTTTGGCTATTGATCTTACTTCAAGTGTGAATAATATTTATGAGAAGTTTGGATATCTAAATCTTGGTATGCTAGCTTCTGATTTAGTTTTTGAGACTAGTGCTACTTCTTCTTCTTTTCCACCTCTTGCTTCTCTTGATATATGTACTTCAATTCAGCACGATATTTCTTGTTTTTCAGATTTAGTTTTGTTAGATGATTATTTGACAATTTGTGATGAGCCCTGCTGGCTCTCAACTCAAACCCCAGTATTTTCTTAAGTCTTAATGAGTTATTTTAGTTTTTTAGAGAAAAGTTCATAGACAGAAGAGAAGGGGCGCAGCATATTAAAGCTCATAAATTGTAAAACAGAGCTATTTTCTACAAAATGGAAATGTAGAAGGCATTATTTTATTGAAACAATTAGATCACAAGTAATAAACATACCAGGAAGTTTCCAGAGTATTTATTTAAAGCAATAAGCCAACTCGCCAGCCAAGAATGGAGAAAACAGGCATATGTGGACGCCTAGCCTCCAGAAGTAACTTCTCTCGCTCAGAAACAGCATACAAATGATTGAAAAGCCTAGTCGCCAAGAATGTATCACATTTAAGGGCCAAGAAGAAGGCGTTTTTGCTTCAAGCTCACACGCCAAACCTCATGAAGGCACAAAATCCAATGCAAATGGTACGGCCAAATGAAGAATTCTGAGGAATCAAAGCTGGTGCTACAGATCTGCTGAAGATGGCGCCTCTAGATGAAGTAACCCTCTTCCTTATTGCCAACAACTGAATACTGAATAATAGAACCCTGATTGAAGCATGTAGAACCTCTGAATGAAGCTCTCAACTACACTGATTCAACTGATCTCTCACAATCTCAAAAGTGCTCAACATCGAAGAGGAATCGTTCTCCAATGGAATAATTGTTCAAACCCTGATCACAGAAGAATGCACAGGAAGAAACACAATGGCAAAATCGAAATATTCAATCATGAGTTTCTCATTGCCCAAAAATGCTTTATATCCAAAAGGTATGCATTTCCAAGAAGATACGCCCTTTTGCCATCATTTAAATCTTTTAATATATTATTTAGTCCTTTTCAATAGTCATGACTTAATATTTGGGTGCCCTTTAATATTTTAAGTGATTAAAATATTAAATCACCTTTTTAGAATATTTTAAGTGATATAAAATGTATAAAGTCAATTTGACTTTATAAAAAGGCATTAAGTTAATTAATTAACTCAAATCACTTAAAAATTCATAATTCGCTCAAAACTCCAAATATTCATGTGCCGTCAGAAGCTGTCGACTCCTAAACTGCTAATGCCTGTTGTGAACCAATCACTGGGCTCTGAAAACAAGAACGATCAAGTTCTCCAGAAAGTACCACTGACCCTCTAACCAATCCAGTTAGCCTACGAGAGTCTGAGTAAGAGGCTAACCACCATCAACCATGATTATGCCGAAAAAGGGGACATTACACAATTGTTGCAAACTTGTTTCATGAATTTCATCTGACAGATCTGGATGACTCACTATAGGATTTGCATTTCATATTCGATGAAAGTTATGGCACTATTGCTATCTAATCATACTTGTTCCTAGAAATTTTTTATCATATGCCTCCACTTTTTCTTGAGTTGTCACACTCATTGATTGGGCTTGGAGTTCCTAATTGTATGGTGGCATCTTTTGATTGTGACTTGTGGACACCTATGAAATTTTTAGAGGCATTCATCTTGAGACTTCCTACCTCATATTGTTTCTTTCTTTAGCATTTAACATTGGAGTTGTTTCTTTCTAAGGGAAGAAATATTATATATCACAAGTGGATCATCTTTAGCATTCAAGCATCCTCTTTCGGTATAGGAGCATCTATATTGTGGGGGGATTTCATAGTCTCTTTCTTTTCCTCTTATGGGGGTTTTTCATAATAGTGATGGACATAGTTGTGATGGAGGCATAGATGGAGGGTCCAGGGAAAGGACTGTCCAACCATGTAGCCTTAACAATCCAAACCACACCGACAACATCATATAATAGAATTACACGGAGAATAGAAGAATATCCAACATATCGCAGCCACAAGACACAAGATTTATCTTGGGAAACCCTAAAAGGGAAAATCCTAGCCTCCAAAAGATTTTTCCTTATTATATTAGATTTCCAAAACTCATTACATATTACATTTGCCACTAGGGTTTCTTATTTGCTATACCACAACCCAAGGTTACAATAGGTTCATAATCAAAGTACAAAACACGACATCACCTTTGCATAATGTCTTTCTCTATATTGAATCATTCATCCTACTTATTCTACTACTGCTCCCATCTTTGTTGACCAACTCTTCCTTCTTTCTTCCTTTCCACACTCCCTCCTTTTGCTTTTTGCTTTCTATTCCCCTTCTACTTCCCTTCTGCTTCCTTTCTCTGTTGACCAACTCTTCCTTCTCTTTTCCTTTCTTTGCTCCCAACACTCCTTGCTTACTTGAAACAATCCCAAGTTATGCTTATATACCATTTGCAACTCTCCAAGATAATTTGTGTTGGCCAAAGGTTGACAAAAAACTCTAGGTCACATTTAATGTGTGGTCGACCAAACACACACCTCGATTCGAAATCACCTATTGTAATGTAGGAATGAGATAACCCCATGCACTTCATATCATAAGCTCTACTGGTCTTAATTCATCTTCACATGTTTCCCCTTGCTGATGCAAACTCCCAAACTTTTGTATAGTCATCCTTCTTGCAAGCCAGAAACAGTCTCCACTTTGACACCTTCAGATATCTTTGCGGTAAACCAAATCTTTTGAATTTTTTATATGTCATGCCTCTTGACCAACTCCACCTAACCTTCAAACTGCAGGTCCATATGATCCACTACGGTGAAATGTGGCAGCCTCCAATGACACCCATTGGTAACTTGCAACACAACACCCAGTGATAACAGGTAATCCAAATGGACTAAAATGACTTCCATTCCTTTTGGATGCTTTTGCATCAGGTTGTTTTTTTTATTCATGTTGAATCTGATTTCATGACTTGCATATTCTTATTTGTTTTTTCTCTCTTTTGTAAAGGATTTTTCACCCATTGGGTTTTTTCTCCTTTTCTCCTATTATGAGAGATTCTATGTTTGTAAATGGATACTTGATTAGGCCTTGTTGCCAGGATACATCCTTCTTTTTTATCTTAAGTATTTTACCTCCCTAAGTTGCACTTAAGGGAGGGTGTTAGTGTAATATTTAGACTTTGGACATATTTATCTTAAGTACAATAATGCATATATTATTTTAAGTCAATTAGGGAGTCATAAATAGGATATTATTTTCCTATTTTTAGTTGTCTATCTTATCATCTAGGATAAGATTGATTTCAACTTTTTCTACTTTATGTGAAATGCATATCTTATGTAATTATTCATTTTGTGAATAAGGAATTGCATTGGTTGCATCAATCTCATTGATTTTTTTATTTTCTCTCTTGTGTAGAAGAAATATTGCAGAGATCCTAACTCTAACATAAAGGATTCATTCTTTTTGAAAAGAAAGAGACAAAAGCAGAATGCTTCAACCAAATATTAGTTTTGCAAAGAAAATCAAAAAAGAAGCGAAAAAGAAATTGCTCAATCAAGGATAAAACAATGCTCACTTCTTAGAAAGTTTTGTCATTTTAAAAATATGCGGCCAAATTTTTATTTTTTTTAAAATGTGTTGTAGAGACAAGGCTTTACATTGATTTGCATTTTTTTAGAAGTACAGCCCGGATAGTAAAAGTGCACCTAACAATTTGTGAAGTTGACTTTAAAAAAAAAAACTGTTACTTAGGAATATGCTTGTTCTAAAGGCCTTTTTGTAATGCTAAAAAAAAATGTGCAGCTAACTGAAGGATAGTTTTCCTATTTTGTGAAAGTTTTATTAGAAAAAAGGAAGTATTGCAGTGAGCTGATGGGCTAGAAAGCAAAGTGAATATTTATAAAGAGGCCATCATCTTTTCAAAATTCATTTGCAAATTCATTACTTTTGTTCATGAGCAAATAGTAAGATTTCTTTTCTGATTTTCAGAGGTTTCAAGGATTGGTTTTGAGCATTATAACAAAGATACCGAAAGAGAATCAACATCCTCTCTTCAATTTCTTAAAAAATCTATTAGCTACCGCCAAAATCAAAGGGAGATCAATCAAAGACAAAATCTTTAAATTCAAAGCATCTAGAAGTTGTCAAAGTTTTAGAGTGTTTTTGAAAGATTTGCCACAAAAGTGTCAAAGTGAATATTCAGAGTTTCATAAAAGGGTTTGGTAAACTTCGTCAAAATAGAAGAAAGTATCATTGAAATCAATCAAGGCCACTTCTAGAAAAGTCTATTTTTAACTCGTTAAAAATAGCTTATCACCATTTTTGAAAAAGAGAAATATTCAAACTACGTAGTTTTTAATTAAAGCTCATGATCTTTTGCATTAGCTATCTTTAACGTGGAGCTGACTATTGTTAGATCTTCTATCTCATCATTCAAGAGATATTTTCATTAAGGGATAAATTGTAATACTTTTGATTGTTACTTCATTTGGTAGTGACATGTAAATATTATAATTAGTGGACGAGATAACTTATAATAAAGCTTGCACATCATGCAAGCAACCATAGCTAGAGTAAAAGTTCTATGAATTCTTCATTTATTTTCATGTAGTTACTTTGTAAATAGTATAAATAATTGCTCTTTTGCACTTAAATGGCTAATGGTAATTTTCATGCTTGTATGTTGTTGGAATTGCTATTAATCAAATATTTAATGTTATTGTTATTATTTTTAATTAGAATTTGTTGTGCCCTCTAACATTTATTACACCTATCTTGCTTATGTATGTTTATTGAGATGTCTTGTTATGTGTGTTGAGGGTTAAATTACTTTAGTGAATTTGCAAGATTTGTATTGCAAATGAACTCAAAGGTATAGATTGTGGCTTTGTCCCAAGTCCTACATTTAATTTATCACAACATTCATGTTTATGTGTTAATCTATCCAATCTATGTGTATTTGTCTCACTTAGTATTTATTTTTAATTGAATGGACTACACATCTAGTTGTAAGATTTGTTTTTAATCAAAAGCATAAAATTGTTACCCTAGTGTTTAAAGAGTGTCTTAGTCTTTTACTCTAGGAAAAACCAAAAAGATACACATTTATAGTTTATTCATGATGAATGTGAACCATACCAAAAATTATTGTTAAGATTGTAAATTGCAAGTACATACTATCCAAGTTTAGGTTAGTTTTTATTATGCAGGAAGCTTTTCCTTCTAATTCGAAGAGTGGTTTTACCACACCTCTGTTCTATTTTGTGTCACATTGAAAGGTGTAAATTAAAATGCTAACACATGTATCTATGATATTCATAGGTTTTGCTTTGCATAGAAAAAAGGTTGAGTTTGCATTACAATAATAATGGACTTTGAAACAATATTGTGTAATGTCCTCTTTCTCAAACTAAATCAAGTCAAAAGACCCAAAGCCTATTTCATTCTCCATGGACTAAGGGGACGATTTAACAAAAGAATAATGTAATTATAATTTATTAAGTTGTCCAAAAGGTAATTTAAGTTATAGCTTTGGAAAAAGGACACTTTATTTATTATTATTAAATGAGGCCAAAACACAAATAAAATTATAGTAGAAATAGGGTGAATATTCAATTAAAAAAATATTAATTACCTAAAATGTAATTAATAATTATAAATGGGAAAAAAGATGAATATTCAAATAAAAAGTAAATTTTAATTACTTTTAGGGTTGGATGGAAAAATGATTAAAAAAACAATTATTGGGAAAATACATTCATTATTCAATATCAATTTCCACAAACCTTTGTTGTGGAGCCTTTGGTTTAGCTTCTATCTTGAGGATGAAAACCCTCATGGTTTATCTAGGAATCAAAAATGGAAGATGGAAACTTTTCAGTTCTCATTGTTGGCTTCATACGAGGGTCAAATTTGAGCTTACAAAGAATTGCAAATTATTATAGATTTAATAGATCAGAAAACGCAAAAAATATATATATTTCTATAATTTCATAGAAATCAGATTTGTCAGAAGAAAATAGAAATTTATTTTTTTTCAGAAAAATAGAGCAATAATATTTTATTGGTTAGCCACAAAAATAATTCAAGATGGCCGTAGTGCAAAGGGAAATCACAATCTTCTATTTGAGTTGTGGGACCCCTTGCACATCGCTGCCAGTTTCAAACAATTACAAATGCTTGAAGGAGGTTATGTTGGGCTTCAAGAGGATATTGAATGTTGGAAATATTGTCATTGATGTCAAAGGCGTATGGACAAGATTGTTAGAATTATTATCATTGATGTCAAAGGAAGACTTTTGTGATGAAAAGCTTATTGATTGAAGACCAGGAATAATAAGACTTTGATTTAATTTATTTGTGGCCGACCTCCATCTACTTATGGCAGTGCTAGATTTAAAAGGTAGAAATTAAAATAGAATATTAGTTAAAGGGGCCGACCCCTTAAGGAAGTGTTATCTCCCATGGATGGTCGACCTCACTTCAAATTAATATTTATCAAAGATGGCCAACCTACTTTGAAAGGTGAATTTAAATATTTAAAATAAATTTTGTGTCAAATCTTGGACGACCTACTTTTGGTAAAGTGCATGATTTGGATATAAATACAAGTTAGTTTGGAGGGTAGAAAGTAAGTTCTTAAATACAAAATCATTCCTTTTAAGAGCAAAAATTAGGAGAAGAGCAGATTTAAGAAAAAAAGGAGCAGATTTATAGCAGACATTGTGCCTAATTTGGAGCAGACCTTTAAGGAAGATTTATAGAAGACATTGTGGCGGATTTGGAGCAGACCTTTAAGGCAGATTTATAACAGACATTGTGCCTGATTTGGAGCAGACCTCTAAGTGCAGATTTGGAGTAGACCTAGGAGCTGATTTGGAGCAGACCTTGTGCTTGACTTGGAGCAGACTTTATTGCAGACCTTGAGTAGAGTTATAAGGTAGATTTGGAGCAAAGATATAAGGTGAACTTGAGCAGAGATATAAGGTAGATTTGGAGCAAAGATTAAGGCAGAATTGGAGCAGAAATAAACAAAGTTAACAGCAGACTTATAGCAGATTTGTAAAGGGCAGTGCATGCAGATTTGAGAAAGAAAGTGTATGGCAGTGATTGTATCATTTAAGAGAAGATTTGTGAGAGAAAGATTATGTATATTCAGATTTTGTGAAGATAATATGTTCATCATCTGTTGAAGGAGCAACATCCCGAAGGTGATATTTTGTAGAAGAGGTTGGTGCCTCCCAAAAGAAGAGATTGGTGTCTCTTGTTGAGTTGGTGCTCAATTGTGGGAATTAGTGTCTCCAATGGGTTGGTGCCTACAAATCATTAAAGAGGCGATTGGTGTCTCCTATGGGTTGGTTCCTACAAATTTTGTAAGATCTTATATAAGCAATATTTTGCTATGGTTTTCTCCCAAAAGGGTTCCCACATAAATTGTGTGTTCTTCTTGTGTTACATAACTGTTAGATCTTATGTGATTGCTATTGCTATGGTGGTTAAGTTTTGGAAAAGTAATTTTTTTTCTTATACTGATTCACACCCCGCCCCTCTTAGTATAATCGTGTTCTTATCATTGAATTCATTAATTCTGACCTGCATGATGATGGAATCCTTTCTCAATCACACACTCTGCTACCAAACATTAATGGCTGAGATAAAAAAAAGATCAAAACTATCTTTAAATTGCCCTATTCGAGTGTTTCAGCCGTGTTCATTCTGACATGTCAATATAGAGTTGCAAACAAAGACTTCCACTCAATAATCAAACTAGAACATGAGCATAAAACTAAATTCATGTGTTATGCTGAAAGCGAACACCCATATCCAAAACATCATTTAATTATATATGCAACTAAACAACACAAAGCACCAATATCTCCACGCCTTACTTGGTAGAACCAAACAACAAATAAGCAACAAAAAGTGAGGAAAGAACCACAAAATCGATTGGTAAAACTTGTTTTTTTGCAAGTCTCTATGGACAACAAATTAAAACCGATCCTCCTCAAGTATAACGAAATATTCTTGAAAACTGTCACCCTTGCTCTCTACGCCAATACTCTTACTCTTTTCACCTCAACGACACTCCTTACAGCTCCTCCCAAATTACATGTAGAGAAGAAGAATCTGTTCTTAAAACTGAAAAAAGATGATCATTTATTATAGGCGCCACCTCCCTCATTTTGTTGTGTATCAATTTCTTCTGCACACGGCTCTTTTAGGAAGTCGTCCTCTTCTCCCAAATCCCTGTCTTCTCTTTACCCTTGTGCGCTGCCCCACTATCTTCTTCCAAGTATGGCTATCACTTGCATCTTCTCAAGCAGAGCCGTCCCTCACTAAAATAATGGTGATGCCCCCTTTCTTGTACTCAAAACCGTTCTTTTTTTCCTTCTTTGATCGAGCCAACTAATTGTCTATTGTGCAATCAGAAGGGGAATTAACAATCTTGCTTCCCCATGAGCATTTGCCACATGTCACTAAAATAAGGAAGCAAGCAATAATCAGCCAAAGAAACCAAAACGAAAATTTCAAACACTAAAATTGAAAATAGCAACCCAAAAATGCACGATGCCCCTGCATCACATGATGTCATTGTACTGCTTTGGAGAGGCATGGAAGTTGTGAAAAGGAGAAATCAAGGGAAGAGTTTTAATATTAGTTCTTTTCAACTGCATATTATTTGTGTGGAAGTCAACAAATTTGGCTATAGTTGCTCATAGGGCCTTGGAAACATGTTTTTACAGTAGTTGCATTTCATTAAATATCATATAAATTAAAATAATTACTTCTATGATATGTTGTGAACATTTATTCTAAAATAAATAAATTCCAAATAGCATTTATCTATTGTATTTTTACAATTGAGAAAAAAGAAATTAGGATATAAAAAAAACACAAAAAAATTCAACAGGTATCATCAGAAATTGCAAAAAGGAATATTTCATATTGTGAAGGTTTGTTGTGAGTTGTATCTAATTATAACTTGATTTTCATTTGTTATGGTCATTTTCTCTTTATTGTAATGCAAATTTCCTTCGGGTAATGCAATTAATGCAATGACTCGCCATAAGATGCAGGTGAAGAGAATGGTAGTGGCTACCCTTGCAGAGTCGGGAATGAACCTTTCAGATGATGTCATTGAGAGAATCATTGACAAGGTATAGTTTGAGGCACTTTTAAATTAATGTTTTATATTTAAGGCTTAAAATTCATTTCTTGTATATTTTAAAAGTTTTATGGATAGGGAAATTGAGTTTGGAACATTCATTTGTTATTTACATGGTTTTTTATGCTCTTCTTGAACCTGATTTCTACTTTAAAAAATATTAAGAATTATATGATTTTTATTGAGAGATCACTTGACCCCATTAAATAGTGCTAGTAATAAAAAGTAACCCTCTTTATATGGACTTGAGTTTTGCGACTATAGTGACCATATAGTTTGACACAAACTATTATCCTTGCTTTTCTTAGTTCATTTTGAATTTGACTACAATTTTTAATCTTCATGCTCAAATGGAATATGTAATGGGGATAATCTGTCCATCATTTTTACTTAAATCTTTGCCATTTGCTAGATCCATTTCAGTACTTTTATTTTTGTATTCTTTAAAAAGGATCAAATTTAGATGAATTATTGTGCATCATCATATCAATAACCTATTAGTAAGAATGGAATATGAAACAAAGGCTTCAAGATTCTTATATAGCTGAAATCCCAATAAATTTTGTTTCTTGGCTCTAACAAAATCTTGAGATGGATGAATTATCTAATGAATAAATAGTTTTGATTTTGAAGGAGGAACACATAATAGCTCCATAGGAAGGAACAAAGTTATTATTTCATAATAGATGTCTTTGTCATGTCCCCTTTTTTGGACTAAGGAAATAATGTAATAATTTAATTGAAGTTGTTTGAAAAGTAACTTTAATATTATAAAAATATAACTTATATTTTATTATTAAATTGTAAAGTACATCAAAGTGATTTACTAAAGTGTTATCAAAAGTGTTGGTAGGACAAGGGCTATGTAATGTCCCCTTCTCGAGCATGATCTTTTCAGTTGACCGTTGGCCTATTCCGGAGATCCGTAGGCTACTCGGGAGGTGAAATTAGGGTTTCCTGTTTTGGTGGTTGTTGTTGCTCGAGTCTTGGTGATTGGATTGCGGATTCTTTCTAGGTTTTCAGAGAGCTTCGCAGTGGTGTGTCTGGCTTTGCGTTCCGAGCACTTTCTGGAATTTACTATTTTTAGTAAATTCTATTTTTGGCAGTTGACAGGTTGGTTCCAGTTCAGTTGGTTTCCCTCAGTTGTCAGTTCTGTTGGAATTGCTCAATTTGGCCGTGGGGTGCAGTTGGAGAGATAAGTTCATTTTATTTAAATAATGTTATATTTTAATGTTCTAATACCCCCCCTTGGCCTAGTCTCTTAACTTAAGGTTGTCTTAAAAGTGGTCTTCAAGGGTAGGTGCTTCATGAAGGTGATTTATATTTTATTAAAGTAAAAAATGAAGCTTGATTTTGGACGCCTACTTCTTGAAGTAGTGAATTTAAAAATAAAAGTCAAAAGTGAAAGCTTGAAAGGGGACGCCATCTCTTGGAGGGAAAAGGAGTTATTTCAAATTTGAAAATTAGGGTTTCTAGAAGCTTTTGGAGGGCCTTCTCAAATTTATAAAAGGAAGCCTCGGGTCCTCATTTGGATATCTTATGTCTGAAAGTATTGTTATGCTGCCGGAATGGTGCTGGTACTGCTTCGAGGAATGAATGCCTCCTAGCCTTGGCTCGACTTCATGCTTGGAAGATAGCATCTAGTGGGGAATTTGGTTGCTTGTGAGAGGATTTGTAGTGAGTTTTGCATTGTAGTTGTTGTTTATGCAATTGTAATTCAGTTATTAGTAAATTAATCAAAATCTGGAGTTGCTGGTTTGTGTTGCAGATTGAAGTTTTAACTCATAAGTTTTTGTGTGATTTTATTTTGGTTCTGGGTAGTTTACCCATGCATTTGCTAGATAAGGGCGCCCCTCTCAGTGAAGTTTGGGAATTTTTAATGAAGTCTTTTATTTTATAGCTCAAAATCCCCCTTCCTTGTAGCCGTACCATTCTGTACTTGCCTTGGAATTTGTGCAAAAAAAGATACAGCAGTTTGGGGTCATTTAACGGTTCTTATTTTGGCGCCATCATGTTAGGGAGAAATTGCATCTGTTTTGAAGTCTTTTGGTTTAGGATTGAGTGAGTTATGAGCATTTCAATAGGATTCTGTATTGCTGGTTAAGAATTTCAGTCCATGTTCAGTCATACTAGTTTGCATAAAGTTCGTCATTTGAGTTGGGTTTGGGTAGGAAATCATTGTGAGCTTGGAGAAGACATCATACTTTATTACAGCATTGTTGGACTATCTTATTCTATGCTATTGGCAGTCAATATCTATTTATTGTAAGCTGAACAGTAGTACTGTCAGCAATCTTTCTTCTTCTCTTATGTTTCATTCTAATACCCGCTGGAAAAGTGGAAGAGGCTCGCTTGCCGCCTATTTTACATTTTGAGTATTGCATTGTAGTACATTAGAGTCTCCGCCATATGGTAGCTCCATTCCCACTCTGGGTTTGAAAGCACATGCTTGGCGTCGAGTTTACTTTTCAGCAGTTGTAGTTGGTAGGGACCCTCTGACCATATGCTCGCCGTCATCTGGCGCATTCTTGGTTAGAGTTATTCAGTTCAGCATTTCTTTGAAGATCCTCTGACCATATGCTCACACCTTGCCCATGTCGGGATCCTGGTGTACATTCTTGGTTAGGGTTAATTCTGCATCGTTTGGGTTTTCTTGCTAACCTTAACGGGTGCATGTTGTTGAAATTGTAATCGCAAAAAAGAAAAAAATTGGTTCGGAATCTTTCAGTGGTATCAGAGCCACGCATCCTGCCATCCTGTGAAACAAACCTTCTATGAGTGACAGAGAACAGAGATACTTAGCAAGGGAATACAAGAAGGCTACAAGTCAATTTCAGTGGCATCAGGCTCCGGAAGGCCAGACAGCTTCAGAGGTATTAAGAGCAAATTGGGAGTCTTCTCCAGGAGAAGAAATGGGGGATAATGAGAGGACATCGGGTGGTAACGAGAGGTTTACCAGCAACAGAGATGATAGTGGGAAAGGAAGAGAAAGATCATTAAGTCCGGGAAAGAGGTTCGAGAGGAAGACGGATGCCCTAATGGATATGGTATCTTTCATGATGGGGAAAGTGGGTCAGAACCCAACTCCACAGAACAATCCGAGACATAGGGGAGAACACAGTGCCACCAACCAGCATAATGGACATGCTGCTCAGCCTGCTTCAAATAGCACATACATTTCTTCCAGGCCATTCAAACCCACCTTCTTAGCACCAGTAAACCCTCAACCTGATCCAGAAGAAAATGCATCATTTGTGGAACAGTTGAGACTCGGCCGTGCTGAGTATGATTCTCTCCCCGATGAAATTAAGGCAGATATGTCTTACAATGATTTTATGGATCATAAAAGGAAGAATAAAGGACAAGGAAGACATTATGAACAAAAGAGAACAACAGTACAGGGGGATTTGTATCAAGCTATCAACAAGGTTACGCTTCCACATTTTGATGGGAGTGACAACAGTTCAGCAAGAGCTTGGATCCAGAAGTTAGACAACTATCTAGCTCTTAGACCCATGGCAGAAGAGGAGGCGATTAAGTTCGCTACGCTACACCTTGATGGGGTGGCGCACGAGTGGTGGTACCAAGGCCTAGTCACCTTGGGTCATCGGTCTATCACTACCTATGATGAGTTCGCCAATAGGCTCATAGAGAGATTTTAGAAAAAAGATCCGGAAGTGCATTTCAAAGAATTGGCACAGCTTAGACAATATGGCACAGTGGATGCCTACATAGTTGAGTTTCAGAGACTTTCAGTCATTGTCACGGGAATCACTAAGAGGCGTTTGGTGATCCTATTCAGTGAAGGATTGATGGAGCCACTCAAGGGTTGGATTAAAGCTTTTGATCCACCCTCCCTACAGGAGGCAATGAAGAAAGCAAGAAACATGGAGTGGGCTGCTCTTAAAGCCAAATTTCAAACTAAGCCATCATTTCACAAGAAGGACAAAGGAAAAAGACCTCACCATAAGGAGTTTAAACAGCATAAAACTCATGTCACAAGGTTGGATCCAGAGACACTTAACGAACTCAGAAGAAAGGGGTTATGTTTCAGATGTAGAGAAAAATGGTCTCAAGATCATATTTGCCCAAAAGGGGTCAAAATTCATCAAATTGAATACTATTCAGCTGAAGAAAGCAATTCTGATTTTTTAGATCAGCAGTCTGATATTGATGACAGTGAAGTAGAAAGAGCTCCAAAAGAGTCCGAAGATGAAAAAGGAAGTGGAGGTACCTTGGCTCAACTTTCGAGCTTTCAAAAGAATGAATCCTTCAAAGTTCGAGGGATGATTAAGGGGCGGTGAATAGTTTCTTTGATTGATACTGGGGCAACGGATAACTTCATTGATGAAGTTGTGGTGGCAAAGAAGGGGCTGCAAACAGAAGAATTTAAAGGCTTCAAGGTTATGGTTGCAGATGGGTTTCACATTTCTTGCACCAAGAAGATTTCAAACATGTCTATGCAATTGGGCAATTATGAAGTCAAGGATGACTTCTATGTGGTCAGCATTAGAGATACAGATGTCGTCCTGGGCATTCAATGGCTGCGATCACTTGGAGAGATCTGTTTAAATCTGCAAACCATGGAGCTCAAGTTTCAATCCGATTGGAAGAAGGTAGTGCTAAGAAGAATGTCCAATGGAGGTCCTCGGATTGTGTCATTCAAGAGAATGGCAAGGCTGATTCGTCGTGATCAAGTTGAGTGGGCTGCGGTGTGTATGATTCTTCCAGCTAGTCCGGTTGAAACAAAGAGGGACTATCCTCCTGATATCCAGTCTCTACTCACCAAGAAGAGCAAAGTGTTTGCTGATTTACCTCCTGGACCACCTCCTGAACGGGGTTCGAAGCATGTCATAGAGCTCAAGGAAGGAGCTAAGCCAGTTATTACAACTCCATATCGGTACCCAAAAAAGAAGAAATACGAGATTGAGAAAAACATTAAGGAACTCTTGGAGATGGGCTTCATTCGTCCAAGCAAGAGCCCCTTCGCTTCAGCAGTTGTTCTTGTGAAGAAGAAGGATGGTACCATCCGCATGTGTGTGGATTATCGTGCTTTGAATCAAAGCACCATCAAAAATCGATACCCCATTCCGAGGATAGATGAGCTCATTGATGAGCTACATGGAGCCAAGTTCTTTTCAAAGATCGATCTGAGATCGAGCTACTACCAGATTAGGATGAGAGGATCTGATGTTGAGAAGACAGCATTTAGATGTCACTATGGCCACTTTGAGTTTCTAGTCATGCCATTTGGGTTGACTAATGCTCCTGCTACCTTCCAGTCTTGTATGAACAGAGTCTTTCAGAAGCAGTTGAGGAAGTTTGTATTGATATTTTTTGATGACATTCTGATCTTCAGCAAGACATGGGAAGAACATCTCAAGCACTTGGAGGAAGTGCTTAGCATCCTAGAATCAGAGAGTTTGTTTGCCAAAGAATCCAAATGTGAATTTGGAATGAAGGAGCTACTTTACCTTGGTCATATAATCAGTGCTGAAGGAGTGAAGGTTGATCCTGAAAAAATCAAAGCAATTGTCGATTGGCCACCTCCTGAGAACTTGACTCATTTGAAAAGGTTCTTGGGTCTTTGTGGATTTTACAGAAGATTCGTGAAGGGCTACTCACGAATGCTGCTCCTCTTACTGACCTCACGAAAAAGAGGGTTTTTTGTTGGTCAGAAAAGGCTCAAACTACTTTTGATAAGTTTAAGAGGATCATGAGCTCTTGTCCGGTTTTGGCTATTCCAGATTTTTCTAAGCCTTTCGAGCTACAGTGTGATGCATCCGGTGAAGGAGTTGGGGCTGTTTTGATGCAAGACAAACACCCCATTGTGTTTGAGAGCAGAAAATTAAGAGGTGTTGAAAGGACCTACTCCATCTACGACAAGGAAATGCTTGCCATTATGCATGCATTAGCTAAGTTCAGACAGTATTTGGTGGGGAGCAAGTTTGTGGTCAAGACTGATCACAATAGTCTCAAGCACTTCATGCATCGAAAAGATTTGAACGAGAGGCAACAAAAGTGGGTGAGTAAGCTTCAAGCTTACGATTTTGACATTGAGTATGTCAAACGTAAAAACAATATTGTGGCTGATGCTTTATCTAGGAGACCCCATTTGAGCTCATTATGTGAGCTTACTGCTGATTGGAAGGACATGTTGCTTGCTGATTATGCCAAAAATCAGTTTGCAACCAGCATCATTGAAGGTACTTTTCATGACGAAAGGTACAAGGTGGTTGAAGGGCTTATACACTACAAGGGAAGAATCTTTTTGGTGGCTGATTCTAAGCTCAAAAAGAAGATTTTGTTGACATTTCATGACATTCCACTTGCTGGTCATCAGGGGTTCTTCAAGACATATAGGCAGATTTGGGAAAGATTTTCTTGGAAAGGGCTGAAAGGGGAAGTTCAACGCAACATCCAGGAGTGTCCCACTTGTCAGATGAACAAAAATGAGCATACTCTACCAGCTGGTCTGTTGCAACCTCTTCCCATTCCCAATCAAAAATGGGAAAGTATATCAATGGACTTCATCACTAGGTTGCCCAAGGTTCAAGGAAAAGATTGTATCTATGTTGTAGTGGACAGATTAACAAAATTTGCTCATTTCTTTGCCATTACCAGCTCTTTTTCAGCAGCCCAAGTTGCAGATCTGTTTTTTCATGAGGTGTTTAGGTTACATGGGTTGTCGAAAAACATTGTGAGTGATAGGGACAGCAAGTTCCTAAGCACCTTTTGGCAAGAGGTCTTTAGAATGAGTGGTACAGTGCTTACTCCAAGCACTAGTTATCACCCTCAAACCGATGGACAAACAGAGATAGTGAACAAGTGGTTGGAAGGCTATTTGAGAAACTATGTTTCAGAGCAGCAAAGAGCATGGGTGAAATGGCTTCACATAGGCGAGTATTGTTATAATTCTTCTTTTCACATGTCAATAAGGATGTCACCTTTCATGGCTCTATACGGTTATGAGGCTCCTAGCTTTGCCGATTTGGCGTTTGGTGATAGCAAAGCCCCTCAAGCCAAGGATTTGTTGCAGCAGAGTCAAGATATCTTGAAATCATTGAAAAACAATCTTCAGACTGCACAGAATCAGCAGAAGATGTACGCTGATCAGCGGCGTGTTGAGCGCTCTTTTGAGGTTGGAGATATGGTTTATCTTTGACTACAGCCTTACAGACAGTCTACTCTTAAGAAGAATGGAGTTGAGAAGCTCAAACCTCGTTTCTATGGGCCGTTCAAGGTTATCAGAAAGGTGGGAGCAGTAGCTTATGAGTTGGAGCTACCTTTGAATACCAGAGTACACAATGTCTTCCACGTGTCTCGCCTCAAGAAGGCACTTGGACATAATGTTGTTGCTTCATCACAGTTGCCACCTTTGGATGAAGAAGGAGAGTTAGTTTTGATTCCAGAAGAGATTCTTGATTCCAGAGAGCGTTCTTTGAGAAAAAGAACAATCAAAGAATACTTGGTGAAGTGGAAGAACTTGCTTATGGAGGATGCGACTTGGGAGAATGATGAGATTTTGCAGCATCCAGGTTTGCGATTGCTTGAGGACAAACAATTTTGGTGAGGGCGGACTGTAATGTCCCCTTCTCGAACATGATCTTTTCAGTTGACCGTTGGCCTATTCCAGAGATCTGTAGGCTACTCGGAAGGTGAAATTAGGGTTTCCTGTTTTGGTGGTTGCTGTTGCTCGAGTCTTGGTGATTGGATTGCAGATTCTTTCTGGGTTTTCAGAGAGCTTCGCAGTGGTGTGTCTGGCTTTGCGTTCTGAGCACTTTCTGGAATTTACTATTTTTAGTAAATTCTGTTTGTGGCAGTTGACAGGTTGGTTCCAGTTCAGTTGGAATTGCTCAATTTGGCCGTGGGGTGCAGTTCGAGAGATAAGTTCATTTTATTTAAATAATGTTATATTTTAATGTTATAATACCCTCCCTTGGCCTAGTCTCTTAACTTAAGGTTGTCTTAAAAGTGGTCTTCAAGGGTAGGCGCTTTATGAAGGTGATTTATATTTTATTAAAGTAAAAAATGAAGCTTGATTTTGGACGCCTACTTCTTGAAGTGGTGAATTTAAAAATAAAAGTCAAAAGTGAAAGCTTGAAAGGGGACGCCATCTCTTGGAGGGAAAAGGAGTTATTTCAAATTTGAAAATTAGGGTTTCTAGAAGCTTTTGAGGGCCTTCTCAAATTTATAAAAGGAAGCCTTGGGTCCTCATTTGGATATCTTATGTCTGAAAGTATTGTTATGCTGTCGGAATGGTGCTGGGACTGCTTCGAGGAATGAATGCCTCCTAGCCTTGGCTCAACTTCATGCTTGGAAGATAGCATCTAGTGGGGAATTTGGTTGCTTGTGAGAGGATTTGTAGTGAGTTTTGCATTGTAGTTGTTGTTTATGCAATTGTAATTCAGTTATTAGTAAATTAATCAAAATCTGGAGTTGCTGGTTTGTGTTGCAGATTGAAGTTTTAACTCATAAGTTTTTGTGTGATTTTATTTTGGTTCTGGGTAGTTTACCCATGCATTTGCTAGATAAGGGCGCCCCTCTCAGTGAAGTTTGGGAATTTTTAATGAAGTCTTTTATTTTATAGCTCAAAATCGCCCTTCCTTGCAGCCGTACCATTTTGTACTTGCCTTGGAATTCGTGCAAAAAAAGATACAGCAGTTTGGGGTCATTTAACGGTTCTTATTTTGGCGCCATCATGTTAGGGAGAAATTGCATCTGTTTTGAAGTCTTTTGGTCTAGGATTGAGTGAGTTATGAGCATTTCAATAGGATTCTGTATTGCTGGTTAAGAATTTCAGTCCATGTTCAGTCATACTAGTTTGCATAAAGTTCGTCATTTGAGTTGGGTTTGGGTAGGAAATCATTGTGAGCTTGGAGAAGACATCATACTTTATTACAGCATTGTTGGACTATCTTATTCTATGCTATTGGCAGTCAATATCTATTTATTGTAAGTTGAACAGTAGTACTGTCAGCAATCTTTCTTCTTCTCTTATGTTTCATTCTAATACCCGCTGGAAAAGTGGAAGAGGCTAGCTTGCCGCCTATTTTACATTTTGAGTATTGCATTGTAGTACATTAGAGTCTCCGCCATATGGTAGCTCCATTCCCACTCTGGGTTTGAAAGCACATGCTTGGCGTCGAGTTTACTTTTCAGCAGTTGTAGTTGGTAGGGACCCTCTGACCATATGCTCGCCGTCATCTGGCGCATTCTTGGTTAGAGTTATTCAGTTCAGCATTTCTTTGAAGATCCTCTGACCATATGCTCACACCTTGCCCATGTCGGGATCCTGGTGTACATTCTTGGTTAGGGTTAATTCTGCATCGTTTGGGTTTTCTTGCTAACCTTAACGGGTGCATGTTGTTGAAATTGTAATCGCAAAAAAGAAAAAAATTGGTTCGGAATCTTTCAGGCTAAAATAAAATTCTAGAGACTTCTTGAGGGATAAAATAGCAAATAGGTGATTATAAAAGCAGTTGGGCTTGAGGAAGAAACAATCCATTGTTTGTTGCCAAAAAACCCTTTATTGAATATTGGACAAGTGTGGTTAACTTTTGGCCAAAGGACGGAAACCCTCTTCACAACGAAATTGGAAGATACAAACCCTCTTTGTTTCTGATTTTGATTTAAGGATGAAAACCCTTTTAGCCTACGTAGGCAATTCCACACAAGGATTGCATGTATAAAAATATCATTTTAGGAGCATATTAAAGATTTCCAAATTTGTGTACCAAAGAGCGAAGCATTTCTAGAATCTAGTTGGATTAAGGGTTCTAGTTTCAAGTGTGATTGGGTGTTTTTAGTGAGTTGAAGATTTATTTTAGTATTTGGTAGTCAAGTACTTTCTAGAATATCATTATTTAATTACTATTCCTATTGTAAATCTTTGTTTTATTGCCCTCACTGTAATAACTCAGCCACTATTTTGGAGGATTATAGGTTATTGGATGTATTTGTTCTTTTCGGTTGTTCATACCATTAACCTTGCAGCTGTACCAATTTCTAAAGGTAGTGCAACAAGTAAAAATGATTATTTTGAATGTTATGGTAAAGGGAGGCGGAACTGAAAAGACCTTAAAATTATTAATGTTTGTTACACCATATTCAGGTTTGGCGTATCATAATTTTAAGGTGATAATGATGAGCACCTAAGTCCAAGGTCGAAAGGGAATTGCATTGTATTAGTTAAAGTTTGCTGCACCTTTTTCTAATATTTTAATATATGAAGGCCTTTAGGTACTCAATTAATTTTAGGTGGTAGAGGGTCTCAAGGGCATTTACACTCTCAATTGATGAAAGAAATAGCTAGTTGTCTTTCCATGATTAGAGGTGAACATCGTGAAAAAACACTTGATTGGTATCTTGAGTGGAAGCATCTTTCATTGATTAGCTAACTGCTCACAATGTTTGACAATATTTGAAGTGGTTACACAGTTGGTATTGGTTCTATTCATTGGTTGCTCAATCAATTGGGTTATTGGATTTTTCTTGTTTTAGATAATGAATAGAAAATATTTTTTCTTATCTATTCCCTCCATGTCTGTTTATAATATTCAAATCCTTAGGTATAGATTTCTCTAATCCTATATCACAAAATTGAAAAATTTAGGTAGTTGCTTGATAAAGATATGCATCATCATAATTTTGTATTGAGTACTTCCATGCCTACTATAATTACTATTAGTGTTTTTTTTTTATAATCTTTTGTTTATTGACTTGGGATGAGACCCTAGTTTCCCATGGACTTTGTTGAGATTTTCATCCATGATGATAACATTTTCATAGATCGTGCATCTTCAATTTTTTTGTATTCACTTTGTCGAACTTTTGATGACCATATTAAGTTGTAAGAGAGGGAACATATTTGATTTTTGTCATGATATGAAACCCATATTTTTTATATTCCTAATATGGGCCCAATACTAGTACTCTTATGTGTCCCATAAGGGACCCACATCCTAGGAGCATTTAGTGATTTGAGATGTGACATAGTTTTGGTATTGTTTTGTGTACTTGGACGAGACTTTGGTACATTTTTTGTTTTGAAAGAAAACTTAAATATATTAGTGTACTTGGTTGCCATGATTGGATCTTGTTCAAGTATATTTTGTAGTCCGAGATGAGCCATATTGTTGGAGTTCTTGTATCCCAAAAATGGACACAAGTCGAGTAATGCTTTGTTGTTCACGTTGGACCTCCTTGTACAAACATTGGACCCATAACTAGTTTGGTATCTTCTTTTTCAAGATGGATCCAACTCAAGTACAAAATCTTTTGTCCAAGATGGAGTAATCTTTTCATTAAATGTTACTATGGAAATACTTTATGAATAAATGTTAATATTAATTTGTGGGTTAGATGGAGATGATATTTAGTTGGTGTCTAAAATTAATGATGCCTTATGATGTGTCGTATAGAATCTAGATACAAGTTTTATGCATGGCATTAATAGTTAGGACCTCATATGAAGGCCATTTTTTGTCTGGTGAGTTAATGTCGTATCCTTGCTCACCATGGTTCTACATGTCATCAAATACTCTAAAAGTGTCTTGGCATAATTGGGGGCATGCTTTCCAATTTGTTAGTTGAAATAGATATTTAAGCTCACACAAGAGAGGAAAGACATCAATGACTATCTTAAAATATATCAAAAGTGGACATGCAAACCATTAGAACACATCTAGACCATGAAAGGTTTTAGCTTACAAAGATGACATAGGAGGAATATTATCAATTACCTTTAACAAGTATTTCAATGAGGATTGTAGGTTTTTGATTGTTCAAAGAGCAATAAACAACAAGTGCTTAGAATTTGTGAAGGTTGGAAGGTGGTTGGTAGTGCACCATGATGGAGGGGTCATAGAGCTTCGAAGTACAAAATAGGACACTTGAATAGACAGTGTGTTCCTATAAACAAGTTGTTTGAACCTTGTCAAAACACAAAAACTATAAACAAGGACCTCAAGCATGCACCTAGTAGCTCTTTGGGCAGAAAAGTTCAAACACTAAAAAGCTTGCAAAATACCCCCAAGCATTTACCTTAGGGGTTTTGCCCGAAAATTTCAAAATATAAACAAATGTGCTCATAGCCTCCAAGAGAGTGCCATTAACATGTGTCCAAAATTTGAAAAGTGAAACATGCAAAAGTAAAACCCATCAAAATGCCTCCCAAGTGCATGCCTACTAGATTTTTGTCCAAAGAAAGTTTGAGAAATGAAAGAGTCACTACTTGCACTCTTGCTATCAATTGGGAATTCAATCCTTGATACAATCGACCAATGGATTGGGATATGGGAAAACCTTAAGATTATATGATTGAATGTAGTTATGTTTGTTACACAATTCAATTAAGTGACATTAAAGGAAGCACATGAAAGAATGCACAAGTCATAAATACACATGAGACGATGATTTGCATGGGAAACCCTTATGGGAAAAAACCCATTAGCAAAAGGACATTGCCAATTGTATTATCTAGGAAAGATGCATCCAATACAATGGGTCACTTTCACATAGTCTCAATCTATTGATCAATAATATACAACCTCCAACTAGGACTTCACTCCTTCAAGATACAACACATTAGATCAACTCACTTTGTCCAACCTTGATGTATTTGTATGAGAAAATAGATATACCCATAGTTTACATAATCGCCGATTAATCTCCGAGTGGACGATTAATCGCCAGATTCTAAGCAAAACGATTATTTTCTGCCTTTACTCGCCAAATGCTACAGTAGTTTTAATGGCTGTTTTTTGCCCTCATTTTCGCATGGATATTTCAAGGTTTTCACGCGTTTTTCCTACGTTTGTTTTTTTTCGCATTTTCTACATTTTTTTCCGCGTTTTTCTGGCACCATTTCGTTTGTTTTTGAGCTGTTTTTCACCTACTTTCCCCGCTGCTCTTGGTTTCTGCTCCTCCAAATTCTTCATCGTTGGTATTGACCTCTCATCTCTGGTTTCGGCTACAGCCTTAAACTAGGGTTTCAAAAGGTTTCGACGAGTGTTTTAGAGTATGTTTATTAAAACGAAAGGTTTCAACGAGTTTTTGAGTATGTTTATTAAAATGAAAATTAAGGCCAAGATCCTAATAATGAGCACATTTAGGTTTTAACATTATAGATTAGCATAATTAATATATAATGTATATTTTATATAATCAAAAATAAATTATAAATAATATATTTATATTACTTATTAATATTATATATTATATTTTTTAACTAAACTATTAAATACATATATAAAATTATTTAACTAATAGTTAATAATTATTATATTTTTTACATAATACAAATGAACACATTTAGGTTTTAACATTACAACATCATAGTTAAGTATATATTAGCATAATTAATATATAATATATATTTTAAATTTTTATATTATAAAAAATAAATTATGAATAAAATAATTATACTACTTATTATTATTATATATTATATTCTTTAACAAAATTATTAAATACATATATAAAATTATTATAATTAATAGTTAATAATTATTATATTTTTTTTATAAGAAATTTTGCTACTTTTTAAGTTGCCGAGTATTTGCCGAGTGGTTGCCGAGTATTTTCCGAGTCAAAAATTTTGGGCTTGCCGAGTACTCTCCGATTCCGAGTATGTAAACTATGGATATACCCATCTTCATGAAATACAAACTAATTGTATTATTGCTATGTAGAATACCAACAATCATAACCATCTCATGACTATAACATGATGTCAAAATGTTGTAAATTATGTGTGAAATGTCCTCTCCATATAAATAATCACCACACATAATGCACAATTGTTGTTTACCATTAGTCAATTGTTGTTGATCTACATTTCTTGAATTGTGTACATGTTTTCTTGCACTCTAGCCAAACATTTTCCATAGCTTGCAATAGTAGAGACAAATAGTTGATTGATACTAGTTGCTTGGAGTACCTTTTTTTATCCCCTAGAACATCACCATGCCACTAGGTATCACCTTATGTACAATAGTGCCACAAATGCTCTTGCACTATTATACACACTACCAGTGACATCTATAGTTATGCGGTTGTTAGTTCTCCAAATGAATTGTGGTTGGGAACATAGCAACACCAAACTAAGGTAAGCCTCTTGCTAAACTACAATACTTGAAACTTGTTACAAACTTCTATAGCTTACCGCAACTATTTACTAGTCTATGACCAAATAATTTCCAACATGAACTTAGAGCAATGTTCATCAACTTTTTCCCATATAAACTACACTAGGAGCTTAGCAATTTTCAACATTCTCCTAGTTGATATTCACTATATGATCTGTATAGGATCTAGACTAGATTGCAGTATTTAAATGCTTAACTTTTACAATGCTTTTACAATGATTATTTCAAGTTAATTAAATCGAAATTAACTTAAGGAAATAACAGAATGAAAGTATTAACAAGGTGATTATAACAGAAGGAAGGAAATGAGAGAAAGAAAGAGAGAGAAGAAGAGAAGTGCAAACAACGATTGATAACGGAGTTCGTCACAAATGTGACTACGTCTCCGGGTCCACTCCAATAGAGAGACCGATCCGATTAACTCCAAAATCGATTACAATAGCACCACCATTCTTCAAGCAATTCGGCAGCGTAACGATGCTCTGATATGCAAGAATGATTTGGAAACTCTTCAACAAGACCCCTCTTCCGTCACTTCAGCATCAGGACTTCATCACCTGAAAAAAAAAACTTGTCCTTACTCTCACCTCAAGCCCCCTTTAAATACATAAAATTTCCTCAAATTGGTTACTAACCAATTGATTTACAAAATATTCACCTTATCTCTCCAAAAACATAAAAATCCTTATGAATCTCCCATATTTGCATATAAAATCTTAATATCCCCTAATTACATAAAAATAATCAGGATAATCTCCCTTATTTGAATAAAAATCCATAATAAAAAAATCCCCTTAATTATTCTAAGCCCTCCTTATTATTCATTTCGGGCTGATATTTGTTTGATAGTTTTGTTTTAATCCTTTAAAAAGGATTATTGTTTTTAAGATTTTAAATTTAGGGAGTTTGTTTAGATTTTTGGAGGCATTCGGTTTTAAATCACATAACAAAATCAACCGGTGCCAATAATATACTTAACGAGCTTGTTGGCACGTTGGTGGTTGAAGATTTTGTTACTCCGTCGGTTGCGGGTTCCAACCCGACCGATGACAGTTTTCTTTTTTTTAAGCAAAATCCAAACCGTAATTCAACAAAAGGAACCCGCCACATATAGTAGTAACGGTCGCCGGCGATGGTGGAACGGCCACGGGCTATATTGGGTGGCGCGAGGTTGGGGGTTCGAATCCCCCAACCAACATTTTTAACAAACTTAACAAAGAATTGCTTGTCGCTGATAGAAGAAAAGTCCACGTGCCGCACCAGGAGGGTGCCACGTGGCAAGCTTTGATTGGACAATCTCGACGACGGAACTGCTGACTCAGATGCCACGCGACGCTGACTGGGATGAGATCCTGCTAGCTGACTGGGTTGCCAACGCAATAATGATGCCACGTGTCAACACTTCACTTGCTGACAGAGATGACTGGACGTCGACGTGTCTGCCGATTAGCCGATGACGTGGAAGAGACGTGGCATGATGACGTGTCAACCGACATGGCCTGCTGACTAGATGGTGACGTGGCATGCTGACTGGATGCTGACTGTGCAGATGACGTGGCGTACGGATGCCACGTGTCACTCTGTGATTGGTCCGTACAAATGCCACATGTCACACTCTGATTTGTCCACATCAGATTCCGTACCACGTGCTGACGTCAGCTGTACGGATGATGACGTCATCACTGTACTTTCAATCCACAAGTCAAACCTGAAACTTTGACCAGCTGTATCTTGAGCCTCCGATGTCGGATTTCGACGAAACGAACGCCGTCGGAATCGTCTCGACGAGCTCTACGCGATGACGCCGATTTCATTGATTTTTGATGATGCCATTTTTCCCGCTTCCTCGACGCCCCTGATCCTAGTTTGACCGAAGGTTTGACCGGCCATAACTCGTGCAAACGGTCTCCTTTTCGCTCCGTTCGAGTTTCGTTGGAATCAGGACGCTGAGCTCTTTCTGATGGTGCAGATTTTGGAGAAAAATGAGACACTTCAATTTTCACTGAAAAATGTCCACCGGATCACTATAGGAGAACATATAACATCTAAAGAAGTAAACCTCATGTATGAGACTAGGATAAACCCATCTCATCCTTGCACCACAAAATATTAGGAGTATTCATAGGTTTTGTTAGAAAATATTGCCATACTATTAATTTTCTTCATTTGCACTTTCATTGTTTCAACCGTCTCCCTAACAAAATGATATTGTACATCTACATGTTTAGTCTAAGCATGATACACAAAATTATTTCCTAGACAAATTGCACTTTTTGAATTGCAATTCTATATTGTATGACTCTTAAAACCAATAATGTTGCCTATTTTTTGTAACCACATAGCTTCCTTTCAAACATATGTTGCCACCATATACTTTGCTTCAGTAGTGGACAATGCAAGTGTTTGTTGCCACTTATCATCTGACTAACTAATTTCTCCAAATAGAGTAAAAACACAACCACTCATTGATCCTTGGTTATCTAGTTCTCTAGCCCAATTAGAATCAACAAACTCCTAAATGTTCAACACCTTTCCTACATCATTAGTGTTACGATAACACAAACAAAAATATAGACTTCCTTTCAAGTACTTGAACACTCTTTTCACTTGTGTCCAATGCTCTTTGCTAAGATTTGACATGAACCTACTTAGAACTCCCATTGATTGGGAAATGTTTGGCTTTATATAAACCTTTACATAAATAAGGCTTCCTATTACACTTGCATAAGGAACATTGCTCATTTCACTTATAGTATTGTTGTCATGTGTATTGAATCACTATAGAATACTCTCAATATTCTTCTGCTGGTTTAAACATAGCTTTTTGCTAGCCATTTTCTCAATGGATCTTTATACCAAGTGTATCTTGCAACACCTAGATCTTTCATTTCAAATCTACTAGTCAAGTAAGTCTTAAGTTCGCTAATTAATGCTTTATCATTCCCAATGATTAACATACCAACCTACTTATAAAATACATTGTGACAAAACCCACTTCTAAGTTCTAACACATGAATCAAATTTTTGATACCACATACATTGTGATTGCTTCAATCCATATAATTACCTTTTCAATTTACAAATTGGATGATCTTTACCCCTTACCTTGAATTCCTCAAATTGAACTATATAGATCTTCTCTAAATCTCCATGCAAGAATGTTGTCTACTAATCAACTAAGCCTTGAGTTCCCTAATCAATGCTTCATAGTTTCCAATGATTAACATATCATCAACGTTTAAAACAATGATTAACACTTCATCACCAACCTACTTATAATATACATAGTGATTAGCTTGACTCTTTGCAAAACCTACTTCTAACACATATGGATCAAATTTTTGATACCACATACATGGTGATTACTTCAATCCATGGAATTTTGTATCAACATCCATTTGCTCCATTTCAAAATCCAAAGTTACAACTATAGATAGCAACATCTTAATGAAATTAAATTTAGCTAGAGTAGAAAAGATCTTACACTGTCTATTCCCTCTACTTGGGAATAACCTATTGCCACCATTTGTGTCTTGTAGCTTTACAATGTTCCATTTGTTCTGAATTTCTTCTTGAGCATCCACTTGCAGCCAATGGGTTTTCTACCTGTAGATAGATCAACCAAGTCCCAAGTCTTGTTCTATTATAGTGCCTTAATCAATATTTCATGGATTTTTTTCCAAGACTTGTTCTCCTTAGAAGAGAGAGCTTCACCTATATATGTTGATTCATCATTAGTACAAGTAGGAGATAAAATACATCCAAATTTTGATGGATTGTACATTTTAGGTAACTTCTATTGCCGCATAGGTCTTCTCAAAGTTGTTACTTGTGGAGAATTTCTTGTTGCATGCATTATGTTCATCTCCAAGGTTTGCATTAATGTGCTTGCTTCCACTCCATCAAACTATCATGTCCACTTGAATTTTCATCACAAAAAATATCTTGTTGCTCTATTTTGTGTTTAGAAGGCATCCTTCGCCCTTCTTTACATTTGATTACTCTTTTTTGGATAAAACTCTAAGTTCCTTGATTATTACATCTCTTCAATAGAGAATCTTCTAGGTCATTGGATTCCCATTGAATTCCAACTTGGATCATTTCTCCTTTGAAACCTACATAAAAGCATCATAGCCAAATGCTCTTAATGTGTCACAACAAGCTTCTTACCTATCCACATTTCATATGGCGTATTTTTGTCAAGTGCAAAAGTAGGAGAGTTGTTCTTTAGATAACTAGCATGAATTTTCACAGCCCAAAACTCCTATAATATGTCAGCATTGCTTAATAGGCTTCTAGCTTGTTCTAACAAGGTTTTATTTATCCTTTTAGCAACTCCATTTTGTTGTGGTGTTTATAGGCTGTCGTCCTTTGCCTAACAATTCTAGTGTGTTTGTAGAAGGCCTAAAAATTTTTAGAGTAAAGCTCCTCACCATTATTTGATCTTAGCATTTATATTTCATACCCATTTGAAATCCTACAAGCACTTCAAATTCTTGGAACTTGAGAAAGGCATTCCTTTCTTCTAAGGAAATATCCACAAGAATATCTAGGGTAATCATTAGTGAAGGAAAAACAATATTGGGACTTACTAAAAGAGTGTACATCCGCAAGATCAAAGACATCACTATTGATCACTTCTAGTACATCCCTTGTTCTAGAACTTCCTAAAGCAAATCTCACTTTGTTTTTCTTTCCAAACACAATGTTGACAAAAATCAAAACCAATAGAACATTTTGAAATACCTTCCACTGTATTTTAACTCACCAATGTTTTAAGCCCTTGTTCTCCAATACGATCCAATCAATGGTGGCATGGTGCCACAACAATATTGATTTAGTTTTAGTGACATTGGAAGAGTTGCACAATCTTGATGCTTTCAGCCTAAATAGAGTACCATGTCTCATACCTCTAGCCAACAACAGATTCCCTCTTTCTGACCTGTACCTTTTTTCGTCAAAAGTGACATACATGCTAGATTCAATCATCTTAGAGACAAATAAAATTTCTAGCCAAACTTGGTGCATGTAGAACATTTGAGAGTTTCTTCGCTCTCCTATCCATGAAGGATACTTTATTTTAATCTAGATTAACTATTCATGAAGAGCTATTATTGTATGCAATGAATTAGAACAAAGATCAAAATTAAAAACAATAATTAAAATTTGTTATTCTAAACCATGAAAACCTCAAATAGAATATTGAAGTGGATTTTCTTATGTTGTGTTGGAGTGTGGATGCTCAGACGATCGTGCAAGATTTTTGTAGTGTGATGATTTTGTATAAATTTCTCCATATTATGAATTGAGGAAGGAAAGGTGGATTTATAGGCATTTTCGGATGAGGAGATGAATGTTCAAATTAATTCACTAGAGTAAGCAACTTGAGTTACTTTTCTTGATTTTGATTTAAAATAGATTTGTATGACCTTTAATTTATTTGATTTATTCCATTTAGGAATGTGCATGCATAAATCAGGGAATTAAAAATTTGCATGAGTGGAAGAGGTTGACTTTTGAAAATGGCATGTTGAGAGGATAATTAGTTAATTATTAATTATGTATGCATGGAGTTTATTTATGGAATTTGTTAGAGAATAATCAACTAATTATTTGTATAATTAATTAATTATGTATGTGTGGATTTATTTGGAATTTGATTAATTAATAATAATTTATTATTAATTAGTAGTTATGATGTGATGTTTAGTGGGTAAAAATGGGAATTAATTAAGAAAAAAATTAACTAACTAATTTATGATTAATTAGCTAATGCAATGTGATGATATGGTGCAATTAATTAATTAATTAAATAAAATGTTTCAATGTGGTTATGTTACAGGAATTTAGCTAGGATGAACTAATGTGTAGAATTGACAATAGATATCACCAAGGAAAATTTGTTTTCCATCACACTTATTGTAATTAGAGTACCACTCCCTATGAGAAGTCATGTGGTATGATGCGTCTAAGTCAATCAACCAAGAGTCATCACCAACAATGTTAGTTGATATAGAAGCATCACTAGCATACTCATCAATATTCGAGGACACATTAGAGGAACCATCTTTCTTCTTGAATTTGCACTTCGTATTCCAATACTTTACCTTAGGCTTTGTAGGAGAATTAGACCTATCCTTTAACTTCTTATCTCCACTACCCTTCCTCTTACTCCCTTTTTCATTTGACCTACCCTTGATAATCAAGGCATTGATAGAGAAATCATCTATGAATTTTCTCCTAATCTCTTCACATAACCAAATCTCAATGAGATTTCCGTGTTTAGGTGAAACAAAGTTACAACTAATAGTTATTATGCAGTTCTCCCATGAATCAAGGAACACAACAGCTTTATGGTTGTCTAGCTTTTCACTGGGCAATGTATTTGGGCTGCTAGTTTGGGCCTACTTTTCCTTAAGGCAGTTTCTATCAAGGGTCTTGACTCTCATTCTCCCACTTATCTAATCAGAAACAATTGTAATAATGAGGAAAGAAACATCCGATATAGTGGGTCACTTTCACATAGTCATAATTTGTAGAATAACAATATACAACCTCCAACCAAGACTTCACACCTTCAAGATACAACAGATTAGACCAATTTCACTTTGTTGAACCTCGACACATCCTCGTCAACAAATAGATATACTTATCTTCATGGAATATTGACCATCTAATTGTCTAACTACTACATAGAATGTCAAATATCACACAACCCTCTTATGATTGTATGATGACATCAACATGTTGTACATTACATGTAAATGACCTCTCCATATGAATGACCACTACATAGTGAACCACTATCGCTTACCACTAGTCAAAGATTGTTTACCTGCATCTCTTGAACTACGCACATGTTTTCTTGCCCTGCAACCAAACACTTTCCATGGCTTGAGGTACGAGAGACAAACCCTTGATGTTACTAGCCATGTGCGGTACCTCTTTGCATCCACTAGAACATCTCCATGCCACTAGGTATTGTTGATGTGATTTTCGTGACCGCACCAACACAGAATAAAGTTCACCAACGGCTACCCTATTCTCTCTTGATCAAAGTATCCAGCACGCTAAGATTGTGAGAAAGTTCGTGCGTTCAACTCCAAGGTTCCTTCATTGCAATAGAATATCCTCAGTTGGCTCGATGTGTTTTTGCTGGTATTTCAAGGGGACTTACATAATTGTTCAGCAGCTAATAGCAGACAGCAGATTAAGGGCTTCATGTGGTTCGAATGATTTGTCTGGTAAATGCAAATTTCCTAACACTAACCGGAGATGAACTGAATTTAAATGAGTGTAGGGATGAGAAGGATCTAATCTACTCTAAGGCGTGGGACATGGCGATCAATTCTCACAGGCTTCAACCAGGTTTTGCTTCCCCTCGCTTCGGACAGCTTCCACAAGACTGGTGCAATGTTCAAAGGAGTAATCAAAGGTATTCAAATCACAGTTCAGCATAAAGACACCATCACAACAACGCATGCCAACATACAAACCATAATCGAAGTTAAGTTCACAATGTTCCAATTGACCACGCAAGGCGAAGCCACCGTCAACGAGCCCACTAGTGGTATGGATAAGCGAAGTTTTGTTCAAATCGAGCACCACATTCCACAATTGCTAAGTACTTGCATGAAATGAAATCTACTTTACTTTAAGCTACTTCAAGATTCTATGTGAATTGGAAGGATGAAGAAGCCTCGCTAGCTACTCATAACAAAGAAGAGATCACCATCAATGAAATCTCTTTTATTATGAAAGTGTTCACAACAACTTCGTACAAAGTATTCAAAGGGAAGACTTTCCTTCCTTTTCAACCTAAGCTAAACTATCAAACTATGCTACCTTCTATTCTATCAATCTCTCTCTATTCCTTCCTTGCTATTCTAATTTCTATTGAGGTACAAATGAGGGGGGATGCCCCTTTTATAGCTGGCCAAGTCCAACAGACAGCCTAGATTACAATCAAATGAAGGGCTCAAATTGAGCCACATAAGCCCTAACCCTAAAAAGAGGAGTGGAGTAATAAATGAACAATTAATGTCCACCATCCTCTAGAAGATTCCTGTCCATAGACGCGTTCACATTGTTCTTGTTCTGACTGCAAACTGGGTGAGTCTGGTAGCCATTGCTTCAATTTCTTGGACTGGTATGATGATCTTCCTCCTTGTTGTCATGGTACCTTTGGTTATGTGGAGTATGCTGGAGAACATCTTCTACGTCACCGCCGAAGAAGGACTTCACACTCGAGAGTAATTCCTTTATTTTGCTCCTTAGCCCATTTCGCTGTCATTCTTTAACCTTGAAGTCTTTTGTTCACTCCTCATCCTTAGCCTTGAGGGCGTTTTAGTACTTGAGGATGATTCTTAATGCCTGGGTCTTCATCTCCTTTTCTCCATTCTGAGCTTTGAAAACATTTCTTCTTTGCCACTTGAGTTGGGCACATACTAGGTCTCAACACTTAGCCATTTCTTCCAAGTATTCGCTTCATCTCCCCAAGTCATCATGCCTTGGCCTCGGTGTTCATCCTACAAAACAAGCAAGGAGAGGAGCATCATAACACTTCATAATATAAACTCACCTTACTTACCTAATTTTCCTGCTTTGACTCCCAAGGCCTGAGTGATCTAGTTCATCCCTTTCCTCTAGCACAACTTTTTCCTTCTTCATGACTTAGAATATTCCGCATTATCATTCATCCCTCTTAGGGCGCATCTGGAGACTTGAGCTTCCGTTTTCATTCCTTAGAGAATTTCACCTATCTTATACTCCTTGGGCGTGCTTCACTTTAGCATTTTGAAATCACCCTGTGAAAATATTAATTTAATTGCTCCCTTTTCATTTCACTAGTTGAGGCGTTCACTCTGATATTTCATCCAACTCTGGCTCAAGAAAATTGTTTTCATTAGGAACTTGATCAAAAATCATCTAGTCATCATTTATTCCTTGCCTTAGAAGTTTTTTAAAATTTTCCCCTTAGAAAATTCATTATTTAAGTGCCCATCAAAAATCTCCATCCTGAAGGCTTCAGCGAAGTGTGGAAGACTTTAAAATCCATTCCTCATCGCAGACATCCAATACCCAAAAGAAAATTCCCTTCAGAAAGCGTTGAATTCATGTGTCTCCAAACGAAGGGGTACATTTAATTTTTGAATTTTAAACCTTAGAAAAATATTTTGCCAACAATTTTATTCTTCATCTTCATCTCTAGGCGTATTTCCTTGCTTGGCCTTGAAAACTTTATCATCTTCGTGAAGCTGGCACCTTCTAACTTCTTCTCGCCAATTTTATTCATGCCTCTGAAAATTTTATCTCCTTCAATAACTTGGGCGTATTTTCCTCTAGAGGAAGGTGGAATTTTATGCCTTAGAAAAATTTCAACATCAAAGTTCATCTTACTTCTCTGGGCGTGCTTCTTCTCTTTTGACACTTAGGGAAATTTCAAATTCATCCTCCTGCCAGCTGGGCGCATTTTGAACTTCATCACCTTTCTCAAGTTTGGGCGTATTTCTCTAGAGGAGGTGGAGTTTCAATACTTTGCATTTTTCAAAGAGCCAACACTTTTGGGTGCATTCAAGGGGTCTTGGAGGAATTTTGACTTAGAAACTTCTTCAACGCCTTAGAGCTTCCTCCAGCCTCTTCTATATTGGGCGCATTTGACATGGGTAGGAGGAATTAACACTTAGAAACTTTTCCTTAGCCACCTTAGACTTGGGCGCATTTAGCACATTGAGGTGGATTTTCCAACGCCCTAGTCACTTTTCCCACTCTTATCTCTAACATGGGCGCATTCAAAAGGTCTAGTAGGAAGTCAACACTTAAACTTGTCTTCACCTTGCATGTATAGGAGCATTCAAAGGGCGATGAAGGATTTAACACTAGGAATATTCCCTTTCTCATGCACAACGCCTTAGATTCCTTTTATTTGTCTTTACTTTGCATGGGCGCATTCAAAGGAGAGAGGAGAAAGTCAAAATTTTGTCTTGACCCCACTTGACTTGGGCACATTTAGCATGCTGAGGAGGACTTAAGTCTGCCTTAGAATTTCTTATCAACCTCTTCTTAGCATGAGGGCGCATTTAGGGGGGGGAGGTGGACTTAAGTCCAACACTTAGAAACTTTTTTTAACAACTGCCAGCTCATTTCTCCTTGAGGGCACATTTGAGGGGGTCAGGTGGACATTTTCAACTCTTAGAAAATTTATCAACAGCTGAGCAAGACAGGGTGCATTTTGGGGTATGAGGAGGATATTTTCATGCCTTAGAAACTTTTAGCTTCCATCACCTTGAGGCAAGTTGGGCGCATTTAGGGGGTCCTGCTAGACTTAACTCCAGACTTGGAAATTTTCTTAGCCATCGTCAGCTTATTCTTCCTTAGGCGCATTTCAGGGGTGGTGAAGGATATTCTCAACACTCAGGCGTTTTTCTCATCTTCACCAGCCAGCTCATGACTTACTATATTTAGTAAGCTCTTTGATTTTCCCTCTTCTGAAGCTCAAATTGATTTGAAATTTTAACCACAGGATCTTCATGACCTAATTGATCTGTTCACACTGCTATCCTGAGCTGACCTGCTATTTATGGTATGTTTCTGAAGGTGTTTTACTATTTATAGTAACTGCTTGATTTCATGACCTCCACAACTCCGTTCGACTTGAAATCTGAATGACGTGACCCTCATCGGTAGACTTTCCCATTCACACTGGCGCCTGATGTTGACTTACTATTTATAGCCTGTTTCTGGAACGCCTTACTATAAATAGTAAGTGCTCTGATTGCCCTCAAATTTTACCGGTGGATAGCTTGAAAGATGCTGATCATAGTGGGATACACCGGTTTTCAAAAATTCTGGCATTTTACTGCTCATTTTGGGCCCCGAAGTTGGAAACCCTAATCTGACTTGCATGTCGATCAAATGACCTCCGTTTGACTCCGTTTTTGTTGCACTTCACCCTGTTCATGTTTCTGATGTGCTAGGTGGGGGCTGCTAGAGTGGATCTGCTAAAAATACTAAGTTTCCAGAAAAGTGATCATCTTGCCTTGCATATCACATCACTGTGTAACTCTTGAAAAACCCATAAGGAATAACCTAACATGCGCTGAAAAGTTTGACATTCAAACCCTAAAAATAGCCTTTGAAGACAACTCCTGAAAAAGGTTTGGATCTTGGTTTGCATGTTATACCACTGTGAAGCTTTCAAAAAACCCACAAAGAATATCCAGACATGCGTTTAAAACTTCAACATGCAAACCCTAAAAATAGCCTCCGAAGGCTGAGTGTTGAAAGTTGTCATCTCATCTTGCATGTTATATCATTGCGTAGGTCTCATAAAACCCAGAAATAATCTCCAAACATGCACTAAAAAACTTCGCATGCAAACCCTAAAATCAGCTCCCGAAGTTGAACTTGCTAAAAATAGAAAGTTGTCTATTTCAGCTCAAAACTTGCAGATAAATAGCTTGACGTGTCCCGGATGTAGTGTGACTGAGAGAACTTCAACAATGCTGAGAGAATGTCCCAAATTAGGCACTTACTAAAAATAGTAAGTTGTCGGAATTCATTGAAATTTTGCTTGGGACCTGCCAGAAGCATGCTGACAACAACGTTAGTCTCAGATTCCAATTTACTTACTCCTTTTGACTTCAAATTGACCAAAAAAGTACAAACCCTAATTCTCAGACTTGGCCAAAATTTCACATTTAAGCTCAAAGGCAGGCATACCCCAGAAAGACAGACAACAGAAGGGACACAGAGAGAGAGAGAGACAAAACCAAAGCCAAAAGACGAGGAATGGGGCAAAAATTAGGGGGTCCCCATTTGCAATGGGGTGATGTGTGAAAAGGTCACAACAGGTATCACCACATGTATTCCAACAGCGTTGCAAGTCCTCCTACACTATCATACACATTGCTAGTGGCATCTTTTCATATCTTTGTTTTTTCACAACTTCTAGCCTCCATTAGCATGCAGTCATGAATGTATTTACTCTTTTATCATAAACTAGTCCATATTGAAAATATCCCATCATAGAGTTGCCATTGGGCTCATCTCAAAGACATTGAGGTTACACAAAAACCTTTGATGATTTCAGCTAGAAGAATCCATGAGCTGCATCATATGAAGCATCTGAGTTAATATTAATCTATTATCTTGGTTGGAAGGATAAGCATTTCTTTGAGGATGTCCTCGGTACCATTGAGCTAGATCATTCTATTAAAACTATCTTTTCATGTTTGACACACCAATAACTACTCTTTGTTGGAGATGATCAAGAAAACATGGAATCATTGACTTGGAGTTTTTATTTTATTTTGCCAATTGTAAATCATATTGCCTTCTATGATCACAATTGCTTATTCTTGTGCTTCTTTGAGCTCATCAATCTGACTAGATTTGATCATAAATGCGACCTTTGATGGAAGTAGGTGCATTAATAAAACAACTCAGGATGATTTTTGAAGATGGCATCAAAGTTGACTTGATTGTTCTAAGAAGGTGTTTGAATCACATGATAGTATTTCATTGCTTGTTGCTATCCTTTTTTCCATTTGACAATTGAAAGAGAATATAAGCGTGCAAAGACCTTTTCACATATGATCTGCCAACACGTGATTGATCTTGTTGCAAAATTGTGGAACCATGTCGTGAAATACTATTTGTTTCTTGGTATTTGGTTGATATGGTAATAAAAACATAATGAATTATGCCCCAAAGAAGGGAAGGGATGGGACTCACTGATATTCGTCATATGATGTGGGACATTGGCTTTTATCCGACCCATTCATTAGTTGAGGGCTTCATCGGAGGCGGTATTTATCATGGATTTAGTCTTTTCTTTGTCTGATACCAGGCCTTAATCCTCTTTTTATGAAGCAACATTGAATGCCCCAAGAATGAACCATCAAGCATCCTCAATTCAAGCAATTCACATAGCACATTGTTTAAGGTCGGTCCATCGAATGCTAATCCATAATTAAGATTGATTTTGGAAGATGGCTAAAGTGCCTATCCTCCCTTGTGATCAAATCATTCCTTCCCGATCTGCTTGCAGCAAGAGAGAGGCCTTAACTGGACCCCGCCCAAAAGGAGTCACTCTGCCAAACACTCACTTGACTGAACCAAATCAATCTTGGAACATCCAGATCCCTATCCCCACATGTTACATGCCATTAAGGCCCCCGCTTTGGGAGGGAGGGGAGACTCTGGTATGGTATTGTTTGTTCGAGTTCTTCTCCCATGTTTTTGAAGTCAGTCAGTCGAGAGGTAAAGGAATGGAACTAGTTTCAACTACCCCATAGAATAGTAGGGGCCCACCCCGAGAAAAATTGACTTTTGTTCTGCTCACTCCTTCGGGACCTAACCAATCATTCTTCCTTCTTATGGATCTGCTGATTGTTGACTTTAGATTAGCTCCGGGTGGAAAATAAGACCGTGCTTTCTCTACCTGGGCGGAAAGGCGGACATTGGAGCAATCAATTCATTCATGATTTACATATTCATTAGCGGGTCGATATCTTTGACAGCATCGATCCGAGTAGACAATTTCATTAGTGGGAGGGGAGAGCAACTCTAACCCCAACTACTATACCAACTATTGATCAATGTTTGATATTCTCGAGCACTTGAGCCTTTGATTGACCAACTGGCATGACTGAACAGACGGAATGAATTAAACCAATTCCCCACCTAGGGCCCATCTCTATATCCTCCCACCCCCCCAACCCCAACCCCACCGACCATATATTCCTTTGCGAATAGTAGGCCACTAGCTCAAAAACTCCATCCATCCAGTTATGGTCGGTAGCTAACAACATCATTTGACAACTCATCTCTATCTTTCTGCTTAACCATGGGTGGGGAGAGGGACAAATGCTCTTTATTATCTAGATGTATTAATTGGTCAACTCGTTGGGTTGGGAAATGGAAGAAAGGGAAGGTAAATGAAATTTCGGGTCACTATGTCTAGGGATGAAAAGCAAGCAACCGATAGATAAAGGAAGGAAGAAAGGGATAGATGGTTCGATACCAAGTCAAATCGATAGCAAGATAGATAAAACGAGTACTTTATCTGCCCACCCATCCCCACACAGGAATCCCTATCCGCTTGAACTTGACAATAATAATCAATCAATCGGAAAAGAGGGCAGCAACCCCTTAGAATAGTAGGGGTCTCCCACCCAATCATTGTTGATTGAGCCACCATAGTGAGCACCCCTTAATCTTGTCAGCTTTGGTCGGTTCTCGTAGTTCTCAGGATGAAACGTCACTTATTAGGGTGTTGTGTACCATCACCATGGAAATTTGAATTTTTTCCTTGTGCAATGTGATAAGTAATTACATTTTATAAGAGCTAAGGGACCAATATTGACTCCACATGGCAAAGGAAGTCAAGGAAAACCATTGTGGTTATTGTGATAATCTATTGTTTGTAGTAGTTCTTCAGCTACAAGATCAACTAATTGTATTTTCTTCCCCAATATAGTCACCAAAAACTATTAATGTTTTAATTTATCTTTTGTAAGACAACACAAATTGGAATAGTATGTGAGGATAAACCTCTCCTGAGATCTAACTAAACTTAAAATCTAAGCTAAATTGACCTTAGATTAAAACTATAGACAAGATGTATACATATGCACGCTTTACAAGATTCTCTAAGGGAGTTCTTCATAAATGAAAATGATTAATTGCCTATATTTGTTTCCTTGGGCGTGTGCATTGAATTGTTAACAACCATGCCCTACAATGAGATTTTTAGATATCAAAGGAAAGAAACTACTAATCTAAGCACATGTATGACACCTTCAAGTTGTTTAAAATAGATGCCAGCGATTTAGTGCAAATAAGGATTGAAGGAATACAACACACGATTTCAAGAAATAAATAGCTAAGCCACATTCAAAGCCTCAACTCCTCTAGAAAAATGTCATCAATACAAAGCTTGACTAAGCACAATCTTTGTTCAATTTACTTGATGAAACTGTCAAAACATAAAAGGGAACACAAAATAATAAACTTGAATAGTAATTTCTGTAGCATAGGTGCAATATCAACTACCATTAAGAATATATTGTGCCCAAGGCACTTATCCATAGATCACAATGAATATGTTTTTAGGGATTTGAGAATAATAATTAAGTATCCCTAGTAAACATTGCTTAAAGCAATTTCCCCAAATGTTGTAGAAAAGGAAGGAAAGAAACAAACTTTAAAGCAAATCTAATCTAAAGCAACTAATAAAACAAAGCTAACTTTAAAGTAATATAAAAATCAAAGTTGGAAAACTCGAACTCAGTGCGGACTAGGCAGCCCAAAATAGGACCCCGACTTGGCAAAAAACTCGGCTCGGACTCGACCAAAAACTTGGCTAGGACTCGACAAAGAAGAAAACCATAGTTTTACAAAAAACAAAAATAAATTAATGCAGTTAGAGAACATAAGAGCCTAATTTGATTATCGATTTCTCATAATTCAAATATTACACATGTTATATGATCTTCAAACACTCAATATTTAAAATTTCATCATTCATACTCATAGTTTCAAATGAAAAAAAAAAAATGCAAGTTTTAAACATTCATACTCATTATTTCCAGGCAATGCCAAGAGTCCTAAGTTAGGACTCGGGAGTCCGATTCTAGGACTCGCGCAAGTCACTTGCCAGGACTCGAGAGTCCTAGCCTAGACTCTCCAGGACTCGGCTCAGGAATCCTTGGCGAGTCAACTCGGCGAGCCCTAGGACTCGGGAGTCCCAAGATTCTTTTCCAAGACTCAGAGAGTCCTCAAACTATCATAAAAATAGATCTTCATCTATTTGCCAAAAATAAAACATTGGAAAGAGTTGATGCCAAAAATTGCAATTTGCACATGAGCATTCTCTTTGATTTTGAAGCATTTCTTCGCTTTGAATATGGTGGATCCTTTGATGATGATTTCACCAAACACTAATTGTCTTGCTCCATTTGCAAACTATGCAAACAATTGCCTTGGGTTTTGACAAAGTTGAAAAGCCATGGTTGACTCTTTCGAATGAAGGTATGACAATAACCTTAGGAACAAGGTTTGATGAAATTGACAATAGTCACAAAAGAATTTGTTGTTGACAACTGCAATGGGTGAGTTTGAAGAACTGTTGCTTAATCCTCCCTTTAAGCTATTTAAAGCTACCATACAACCCTTAATCCTAGGTGGCTTTCATTCTTGATGGTTTCAATCTTCTAGTATATTTATGAGAACAAATAGGCTACCATTATATATGCAGAGTTATCACCATCTATAATTGAATTAAGAAAACCCTAGTCAAAATATGCAAGAACATACAAATTAAAAAATAGAAAGCAAAAGACAAATTGAAATGCTAAAGGGAACAAACAACAATTTCTTGACAAATTTCTTCATTTGATAGTGAGTTTTAGCAAATTCTTTCACAATAAGAAAATTTAAATCCCCTTGGATAGAGATTTGATGCACAACTAATTTTCCTTTGGAATGTGATTTGATGCACAACAATTTCCCTTTGGACAATGATTTGGTCAATAGTAGAGTTGACACTCATCAATCTCCTCTATTCTATGTCAAATTGGTTTAGCATTCCCTTTCCTAGGCCTTTCTTCACTCTAAATTAGCGTACCCTTTCTAGGGCTTCCTCACTTTAATATCAAAAGTTGGAAGAATGAATGCACGAAGCTTGAGATAATTGGACAGCATATGCTTTAATGACTGTATACTTGTATTTATATTGTATGGGAAAGTTACATTGGTTGTTGTAACTTATATTTTATGTTACCTTTTAGACATAACTAATGTGGTGGTGTTTACGTCATTGACATAAGCAATAAATACCATGTACAAAGTGTAGTCTAACATTATATATCTAATATCCCCCCTTAATGACTAAACTAGAGACAACTTCAATTGAAGTGACTTAAGAAGATGTAGCTACGAGGCTGCTGGCAGCTTCATTTAAGGGAAGAGCTCTAGATTGGTATAGAAGGATACCCCCTAATTCTATAAGATCATGGGATGAGTTTGGAAAAAAGCAACATAAAAGATTCAGAGAGAAAGGGAACCACCTCTTCATGCTAGAAAAGTTGACATTATCAAGAGAACTCCAATGGAAACTACTACAAATTTCAACACTAGATTACATATAACCTAGAATAGAATTCCCCAAGGAACGAGGCCTCCCTCTCAAATGATATTACTATATTCTTTAAAGGCTTTCAATCTTGAAATTTTTGTTATGATTCAGTTAAGTGGTGGATCTATTTTACCAATAACTTATGATGTAGCTGTCAGGGCAGAAAATGGTTTGATTCACGAAGGGAAACAAGCCCCCATTCCTGCAATGCCATTCTTTGCTGAATCTATTTCCCTCCTAATCAAATGTCTAATACTATTCTAGTCCCTTTTCCTAGATCCCCTCAAGTTATGTTACAAACTACCAAACAGTTGGGAGAAATGAAAGGCCTTCTTAGAACTGTTAACATTGAGCTGAGTGCTCCTAAAAGGCAAGAACCTACTGTTAGGATAACAAAGGCTATAGGCAACAGTTAATATTTATTTTATATATTTAATATTAATCAATTTATTATATTTATTTATTTTTATAAATATTTATTTATTGTTAAAATATATATATATATATATATATATGAAATTTAATCTATATTAATATTTTGACTATTTTTATATATTTTTTATACATGCAATATATATTGTATGGCCAAACTCAGCCATACCAAATCTGATGGAAAGAAAAATGGGTGAAATCCTAACCCAAACCCAAACTGGCAATATAGATATATATCAATATATTCACCAAAAGATGTTCTTACACCAATGGGGATGGTGTCCTTGTTCCTATACTATTCTCGCTTGGTTGCTAGGGGTAATTAGCTTCCTCCACCGTGGGATCTTATGTGCAGATAATATTCTGTATTAGAAGATGAACAGTGTTGTATTCTTTAATTCTCTGTGGGTATCCTATGCATGATTTAAGGCATTTGGTGATAGCCATAGTCTTATTCTTAACTTAAAGGTTCAACAAGAATTCTTATTCATCATACTTTCTTCCTTAGTACAATTGCACTACAAACTAACCATATAGCTAGAATTCCCTTGAGCCGATGTGCATATATAGATATGTGGAGCGGAGTCTGCAAAATTGATGCATGCGTGCATTTTCATTTTACTTCTACCTCAATCTATCTATGTAGATTTATGGCTTCTTGCCCAAGTGTAACTTAAGCTCTGCATTTATTTTTTTGACGTAATGAAAATTTCAGTGTTTGAATTGCTTTCTCACTATTTTCTTCTACTTCTGTTTGTTTTAGACCTTTGAGGAGGCAGATACAAAACACGATGGCAAAATTGATAAAGAAGAATGGAAGAGCCTTGTTCTTCGTCATCCTTCCCTTTTAAAAAATATGACACTTCCATATCTCAGGTAAAAATGAATTTTACACGGTTTATCTCTATTGCGAAGAGTAAATAATTATCGATAAAAGAAAATTCTAGGATGTGATTCGTTTGCTTTTGTTTCTGAAATATTGGCATTGAAAATTTGTTTCGAGTAAATGCTACAGAATATACTTTCATTAGTAAAGAAAGAATTGGTATTCTATTACCTTAATTTCAAATAAAACAAAAGTATAGTGATAAATGAATCATAATAAAGCATACAATTTGTCAAAAAGTTTAGTGTATTTGTCATCTTATGGTTGTTGGACGTAGATCAGGTGTGGCAGAACTATGAATTTTCATAGGGAAAACCATTGCGGGCAAAGCTATGGTATTTTTCTTAAATCTGCAAGCCCTTAGAGTTATAACACAGTTAATATTAATGAATGCAATATTTGCTTTTGGATTTTTTTGTGTGTGAATTTTTAATATTAATGTTTTGGATCAAACTGCGTGATTTATTATTAGGATGAAGAGAGAATAGAAATGGAAATGGAAAGTAAAAGACATCAATAAGACAAAAGAAGAGATGGGTTGATGAGGATTTCTAAAAAATAGAAAAAAATAGGAATTGCACAAAATAAAATGGATTTATTAAGAATTAGAAATTGATAATGTTTTTGATTAAGGAACAAACAGGTTTTGAAGGGACCCGAAACCCTTTACAAACAGATTTTGAATGGATCTGGAACCCTCAAACAAAAAGTTGTCCTAACAGAAAGACCATGAAAGCATAGACAACCAAGGACAAAAGAGGCATCCAAAGCCAAAGAACCACAACCAAAAACAAAGCTGCAAGAAAAACAGCTTGCAGCCAGCCAAAAACCAGCCCCCAACCAAGAACCATCAAGATTTACATTTAGAGCTACTCTTGTGGGAGCGAAGAGTCATGTCAAAAGAAGGCTTAGAGGACTTTGCCTTCTTGCCCTTTACAGTAATCCAACCCTCTTCCACTTGTGCTGCCTTATCATGCCAAGTCAGCGCACCATTATCCTGAAAAAGAAAGCCTGCAGCCATTATTTTAGAGATTACTTCAATATTCCTCCCTGCAGACGTTGCCTTATTAGGAGAGCCACTAGAAATGATAGCCGGAGCGCTAGCACTAGAAGTAGCAACCATGGGCCCAGTCTCTCTCTTTTGGGGTTTCAACATGGTAATCTTGTACATCAGCAACCCCACCATTTGAGACATCTAGAGAGGATTCCCCAAGACCCTGTGATTCCAAAGCAACCACTTCAGAAAAACTCCTATGTTGTTTAGATTTCTTCTCAACCGTATAATGCTGTTGAGAAAAACTCCATTAGAAATTGATAATGTTACCAAAGATTTTTATAACACAGATAAAAATTGGAAAATTCCTCAAAATAAAGGAGATTTAATAAGAGTTGAAATTAATAATGATATGGTGATTTAATAGGTTTCATTTGCAATCAATATTGGGGAATATGAGTAGGAACTTAAGGTTTGAATTAGTGAAGAGCAGGAATAGCTTAGATGAGAGAGATAGGGAAGATGACCATGGTTTTCTAGATAGGGAGTTCGAGGAATGGAATGGCTCTTCGTACTAGTAAGATGAGGAGAGGCTCATTGATATTTGGAACGAGGCTTGTCACAATATTTTGGAGCACATTCTGTAGGATCCAAGCCTTTATTAGTGGGTGTGGATGTCAATTCTTCCATGGAAAAGGGCCCTTCTATTGTGGTTCCCAGTTTGGTTGTATCCAAGCATGGCGCTTCTACTAGTGGTAGTCTCAACTCTTAAACAAGGGCTGAAATGTAATTTCCTCCTACTAGTCGTTGGGTGCGGTGTTGGTGGTAGGGATCATTTACCAATTGTTAGAATGTCTAGTTCTTGTGTTGATTCAGGTGCCTAATCTTCCCAGGTCCCATGCATGCCTATGAGCTATGATGACAACATCCCTCCTTTTGGTGCCTTTGTGTGCTTTTCCTATGAGGTGTATTCTTATGAGAATGGACAAAAATCATGCCTTGAGGTGACCTCCTTGTAGGGTCCCATCGAGCTTGCTACTCAAACCTTAGATGTTGAGGGGTTTTGCTTGGTGTCTATGGTGACAAATGATTTAGGGGTTGATGTTTGTGGATGGTCGGTGAATTCTTGGGTTGATGCTATCAAAGGTTTGATCATCTCCCCTTTTGGTTAGTCTTTGGCACCAACTATAGATGGTAAGGGTATTTGCTTTGAGTCCTCAATTCTATTGTTGATAGGTTGGTTGCCAAGTTAGAGAATTTGCTTGTTGGGAAATTTCATGGAGCTAGGCCAAATATTAATGTGTTTAGGATGTGCGGTCAGCAAAAATTGAAACTTAGGGACCAATTGGGGATTACAACAATGATGAAGTGTTTTTCTTTTTGTCTCTTTCTCAAACCATGAAGATTTTGTATTGACCCTCTTCAATGGCTTATGGTTTCTTGACAAGTTTGGTGTATTCCTTAAAAAATGGTTATCAAGCTTTGATCTTAAGAAATAATGCATAAACAAGGTTCCTATACAAGTTAGGCTCGTGGGTTGCCATTGGAATATTCGGAGGAGGAGATCTTGATGGGCATCACTAACTCTTTTGGCCAACTTATTATGGTGGATTAGGTCAGAAAACCTAGGAAATGCTTGCTATTCATTAGATATTGTGTTATTGTTGAGATGGATAAGTTACTTCCTTCTTTGATTATGATATGTTCTAAACTAGGTGATTGGGTGCAATAGATTGTACATGAGGATTCCTTGGTGGTTTCCATAGATGCCTCAAAGCTAGTCATGTAGTGGTGGAGTGCTTGAGCAATAGGAGAAAGGAAACTTTTTGGAGAAAAAAAAAATGCAATGCCTTCTCAACCTCTTGAGATGCCCTTGGGGTATCAATAGAAGAGAGGCCCTTCTTCAATTGGTATTACTATTAATAATTTAAGAAAGACCCTTCTAGAAGTGATGTTGAAGGAGGGATGTAGGGAAAGGGAATTTTAGGAAAGCAAGGGTTTGGGGATGACCAAAGAATTTAATGTTTTTAGCCATTTATATATAAATGCTTATACTCATATATCAAAATAGTTTTAATATTTTTGATATGGATAAGGATTTTGGGCCTATTATCTGTAAAAGAGAACTTAATGTGTAGTCATCCATACATACATAAATTTTTCTAACCATCTCAAGAACATGCATAGGTACATCGTCACTAGGCCATTGCCCTATGACATGGTCTTATTCATTTCATTACAAGGCTTATATTCATATAATTACAGTGCAATTTCTCATTATTTCAGTTTTAATAATGGTGTATCAACAATACAACCATCACTTTTTGGCATAGAATAGTGTGGATGATAGGGTAGTCATCATGCATCATGTAAAATTACATCATGAAATATAGCTTTATTCATTATTATTATAGATGTGGATGCAATACAAATATCAAAACCTAAGTTGTTGGTTCAAGTACGGGTTCAGATATGGGTATGGCGGTACGGCAATTTTTTTTCCTTGGGTAGGGGTATGGGAATATATATATATATATATATTTGTGTTCAAAATTATAAATTATAAGAATAGTGATACTCATAATTTGTTAATTTTTATATACAATTATTAATAAAATAATATTATAATAAATTTAAAATATTAATAAGTTTAAAATATTAATGACTTTAAATTTTATTTAAATATTTAAATTTGTTAATATTAAAGATTAAAATAAAACAATACTATATTTTTTAAATTTAATTTAAATATTTGAATTTCTTAAATTTTATATATTAATAATTTAAATTTTAAATTAAATATTTTAAAATATTAAATTTTGATTTATTAAATGTTAATATTTTTTAATAATTTATAAAAAATAAACAATAAAATAAAATAATATTAAATTTAAATTTAAAACAATTAAAAAAATAATAATAATGCCAAACCCTGCACGTACTTGTGAAGGGACCAGAATCGTACCCATACCTGTCCCGTACACACACACGGGTACGGAAGCCAAAACTACCAAACCTGGCAACTTAGACCAAAACAATACAATTTTTGAGAATGTGCAAGAGGATTTCACCTTACCACCATTTTGGATAGTAAGCTGTAGTGGAAGAGCACAATGTATGTCTTGAATGCATTCACTCATTAGACTCTAAACAACTTATGCATTTACCAAACAACAATCTAGGCAACACCAATATGCAGGACAATTATTTGAGTCCTCTTGTGATTTCACCTTGTCTACTGTTCAAGGGAGATCTTAATCAGGTAGACTGAGAAGAGTAAGAAGTCTAAATGTTAGAAGTTGAAACAACCAAGCTTTATGCTGAATAACAGTTACAATTCATTAATTTCTCACTCCACTAAAACATCAAATGGAAGGGAGAATAGGATGCTATATTTACTCTGGAAAGTAAAGAAAATGTGAAATTTGAAGACTTTATCCTAGCTAATGTAACAACAAAAATTTAAAGAATCAAGAAATCAGAATTTATAGCAAAGTGATTTTGAATAATGGGTGGAGAAAACCATTGCTAGTGTGATAGCTGATAGGGAATGCAAAGATTTAAAAGGGGAAACACCATGACTTGCATCATACGGGATTTAATCAGAAAACAGTTCCATTTCAAAAGTCTTTTAACTTGCTATTTTTCTTACAAATGTTTATGATTATGCGTTTGATTTTGACATGGCAATTGCCAGTTACCTATGGTATTCTCATTTTCTTTGTTTCACCGCATCCTAGCAGGACCCCCTCCACTATTGTTTTAAACTTTAAACTAAACTTCACTGTGCTAATAAACAATATCCAATATATGAGAATTGGCGATTTTGTTAGAGACAACAGAGGATGCATCATTCAATCTTATGTGATAAAATTCAACAACAATTCAAACAATGGAGTAGAAGCTTACACCCTCCTTGAAGTTTTGTACCTAGTTAAGTCTCTATGCATACACCATAGATGATAGAGGGTGACTCAAAACTAGTGATAAATAAAATAATTAATCACATCAAGCACTAACACTTAAAAGTTGGGAACATTGATAGACCTCCTTATTAGAGAAACAGAAGATCAAGAAATCTAACTTTTGCTTATTTAATAATGGTCAAAGAATGAGTGCAGAATTTTACTTTTCCTTTCTCCATAAACCTATTTTCAGATGTTTCCTATTCAAGAATTTTTGTAAAATACATTGATGGGAAAGAAAATTATGATTTTTATAGGATTTCTCAATATGATTATATGCTCTAGAGTCCAAGCAACAGCATTTGAAATAACGTGTAAAAGTATTCGCAACAGAATAAGTAGATCAAAGTAGATAATCGGACGTTTACTTCCTCACCTTTTTCTTCAGGATTTATTAAATATGCCTTACAAAGTTTATACTGTAATGAACTTAAAACATGTAAATTTAAAAGAGACTCCTTAATTGACTTTGGTCCCTTGGGGGCAATTTGGTTTATTTCAGCATACAACTTAGATTGAGGCAGCACTTGGGCAAATTTTAAGTTTTAGTGTCACTAATATTTTGGTCACTTATGGAGTCATGTGCTTGCAAGTTGAAGTAATTTATGTTAAATGAATAATATTGAAGACTTGCTGTTTTTGTCATAAGTGCAAATGGTTTTATTTCTGGGTAATGCTCCTTATATAATCACGTGACTACATTTTTGTTGCATTTATCACTAAAATTGTTAAAGCACCCTTAATGTGCCTAGGGTGTAGAAATAGTCTTTGGGCTTAAATGTTCTCTCTCTATCTTTCTGCATAGTATTTTCTTGGGGATTTTATCAAGCAATCAGTGCAAGTTATCTTGTGAAGAAGTACTTTAACCATATTAACTGGTTTTATCAGGGATATTACAACAACATTTCCAAGCTTTGTGTTTTATTCTCAAGTCGAAGATGGAGTTATCCACGAATAGCGACCACGTGCAAAATCCTTACTGCAAAGTTACAAGAGACGGCATTAAATGCAAATACCTATCTTATCTTAAGTTGTATGACACCGTTTAAATATAGATGATGTTCATCCAGTTTAACATGCCCAACTTTACCTTCCTTCTCATTAATTTTTTTACATTTTTTCCCCTTCCGTCTATGACTGTATTCAGTAGATTACATGATACTACCATGCATAGAAGGATATCCATCGTTTATTTTACATTGAAACTTTGTGCAACATGATTTACTAAGAAAAGGTAATCATGTGTAACAAGCTAGTATTATGCTGTTCCAATGCATATGCTATATTTTTGTGTTATAATTTTTTTCTTCTCTGATAAATGTTTACGTTATCAAAAGTATTTTGAAATAACAGGTTCAAACTGTTGCTTTAATTAACTGCATGCTTTTTATAATTTCAGTTTTTTAAAACCAAAATGCAGAACTTAATACTCCATATTAAAGTTAACTAATAGTAATTATTAATTCAGAGTTCTTGTAGAAGGATGGTATAAGGTGCATGAACCAATATCACCAAAATAGGGAAAGCATGATTGACGAATCCCAAGCGTCTTAAATGAAAGATAAAAAAAGAAATAATCACCAATTCACAAAATGAGTAAAATTCTATTTTCACAATAACAATGTGAACAAAATTCATGTATTGTTAACTTCCTCATTATATTCTTGTAAAATCAAAATACAATTTGGGTTTCACAAAATTGCTTCCCCATAGAATAAATCTTGTTTCATTGAAAACTTGTAATATCACCATAACCTGGTCTAGTTCTACAATCAAATACCACTAATTTGTTACATTTCTTCTTCAAGGTATCTTGCCTTGCTTCAGAAGTGGAAAATCACACCTTTAAGGAGACAAATGTATAAACATAATTGAGAGAATTGTTACTAACTTATTTTCCTTGGTTTGTTGGCCAATTGGTAGTATCACTTGGATGGAAAAGAGGTACTCCTTCTCATTTCATCTTATCTTGATCATCACACATCACACTTTGATCTACCCTTTGACATTACTCTTCCTTTATCGATAAGCTCAACAATAGCTGATATCCCACCCTATAATGGAATGATATAGATGGGAAAACAATCAATCATTCCAATGCAAGTAATTACAACATACTTACATTTCTTTTGTTGTTTTCCACTCTCCAATAGTAGACTTTTGAGGGACTAGATTTTTTATTAGAATTGCAAGATCAATATCCCTTCTTGCTAGGATTCTAAAGAAAACACCATGTGTGAACCTCTCTCTATCAACATGGATTGCAAGATCAATATCCTCTCTTGCTAAGATTCCTAAGGAATACACCAACTCTCTCTCTCTAGATTCCCACACACACACACACAAAACTAGCAATCTTCTTGAAGCCTAGTTGATTTCCCATAAAATGAACATTAAGATACAACCTTCATACTCCTTTTTCAATAGTGTAAATCTAGTTCTATTCTTATAAATAAGTAGTTAGTCCTATATTAAGGGTTCATGATCTACCTCTTATAATAGATTCGAATAATTTGTATTATTAAATTTTTAATTTTTTGAAAGATTTATTTATTTGTTCTTGTATTTTGGTAAAAATTATTGAGGCAAAGAAACCAATTTAACATACAAGCATCTATAAGCACTTATTTATAAAGAAAGTAAAAATAAACTACATTAAGGTAAGATTATTGAAGAAACATTTGAAAAATATATAATTCCTTGTAAATCACCATTATCTTGTAACTTTAATGAATACAATATTAACTCAAATATAATCTAAACAAATAGACATGTGAAAGCCTTTCATAAACATTACACTTAGTGTGTTTTTTTTTTTCAAGGAAGTATAAACACATCCATATTATGTTTACATTGAAAATTCAACAAATTTCAACATCACCAAACAAACAAATTTCTAACTTAAAATATAAATATATAATTCATGAAAAAATTAAATCTCTAATTTTTGGTGTACCATATGTTTTCATTAGCATTACAAAAGATAAACATTTTTTCGAAAGGTAAGCTTTCCACCTTTGAGTAATTAAGGGTCTCTCCCTTAAAAGAGGAAGCTTGATTTCATGAATGTTCTCCAATTTATAATCATTACTTAATTTTCTAAGGTTAATCAAATTGAGGAAGGTTAATCAAATTGAGGAGGAATAAATATTTTAGAATGCAAGATTGTTGGTAGTAGATGAGCCATCGACAACTTCAACACTAGACACACGAATTGAATTACCCTCGAGTTGAAGCATGATACTGCCAAGTATTTTTAACATTAATTTATTAAATTCATCTTCATTCAAAAATCCCCCTTCATCTGCCCCAACCATTTTAAAAACTTCTGAAATGACTTCATCCATCTGCATACATTCACAACAAAATTTCTCATTAATAAATTCTTGTGATTGTTGTATTATTTTTTTAAATGTCAAATATACACTTTAAATATATTTTCACATATACAAAATCTAAATCTAAATGTATTTTGATTAAAAAATATTAAATATATATTTCAGACAAACATATCTTCCACATACAATATTTTCAGTCTATTAGATTGTAGAAGTGTTAAAAGTAAAAAAAAATATATAATTACTTTTTGTCAATGTTTTAGATCACACTCCATGATCCATTATTAGGACAAAAAGCATCAAAAAATTTTACACAAGAAACAATTATACTAATGTGTTGTATGTTTTTTTCAAATTTTAAAATAAAAATACAAATCTTAAACATTTTTAACTTTATGTTCTATTATGTGTTCCTAGATTATTGCATAAAAGTTTTCAATTTATTTTTTTCTAATTCTCAAATTCATAATCCATTAGATTGTAGAATTTTTGTCTAAAAAAATATGAATAGTTACATTTTGTCGATATTTTGGATCACACTCCATAATTCATTATTAGGACAAGGAGCATCAAAGAATTCTACACAATTTTTTACCAAAAACAATTCTATAATACCTTATACATACATTTTCAATTTTAAAATAAAATATAAATATTAACATTTTTAAATTTATTTTCTATTATGTATTCCTAGTTTATTGCGTAAAAGTTTTGAAATTTTTTCCTAATTTTCTCAAATTAAAAGGAGTAGAAAATAAATGGTCTAATTTCCTAAATAATATTGTACAATTTCAAATAATAAATCATATATTAAAGTCAAAGATACATTGAGCTTCATTTCTCATATTTTAAGGGACTAGAGTATTTTATCCTCAATAATAAAGGGGAAACAATGGCCATAGATGTAAATGCTACAATTGAAAAAAAATGTCTAGTTGTTAGATGTGCCCTTTTTAACAAGAGTTCATTTTTTTCTTCCTAGGATATTAAGGGGTCTTGCTAAATATGGGAATCTTTTACTCGTAGATAGTTAAGTAGATAGTTAAGTAGAATTGTTACATAAGAAGAAATCTATTACCAGATTGGAAATTATGATGAACACTACATTTTTTCTCTTGTCCAAGTTGTAACCAATTTGTCCAAGAAGATACTGATATATTCTATTGGTTAACTCCTCTTTAAAAGAAGTCTATAGAAATGATAGCAAAAATCTAGCCATGTGTCCAAGAATGACAATTCCATGCCCTAAAGCAAGTCACTCAATAATAATTCCAACTAATTCCAACTATTTTAAGACCATGTAATTCTCAAAAGAGGATTACATTGCTTACAAAGAAAAGGAAGAAATCAAAAGCTACTTGAGGTGCACACAAGCAATTTCTATGTGCATTCTACTAAAAAATATTATTCTAAATAATCCATACAACTAGAAGCATTGAGCTTTATTACAAGATAAAACGAAAATATAACATGGTTTATGGGCTAAGCGTTTCAATATTAACTTGCAACATAACCACCTTTTTCAAAATAGATCTAAGACAAATAAAAATAAAAATTAAGATTGTTCCATAAAGGCTTGTTATGTCTTCTTGGCAAACCATATAATTTTTCAATGTAGTTCAATAAACAAGGAAAATACCAAGAATATTGTAATAGATTTTTTGTTAGAACTAATATTGCATACCAAAAGTATCCCTAATTATTCACTTGTCAACACCAAACACTATAGGGAAACTAGATTTGATGAGAGTTGATATTGCATAATAGAACTGCCCCTAATAATTCACTTGTCCACACTAAAAATTACAAGAAAGCTAATGATTTATAGTAAGAATTTTGGCCTCTTATCTAGTTCATGGGTGTTTCCTTGATGATTTGGAGAAAATTTGGGAGGTGGTTGATTACAAACAACATTCTGTTGGAAGAATTACTAGGTTATCTATTTATTGTCATTGATGTCACCATGTTGGTAGTTTGGTATGGTACTCTATACCGGTGAGTATGACTGTCTTATCTTCTCTAGTGGCTGATCTGGTATTTTTTGTTGCCCCTCCAGTATTCTAGTCCGCATTTCTCCACATTTGACAATTGTTGATTGTGGTTTTGGGAAACTACTTATGGATGTTAAAGGCATGCATGATCAGGTTATTTCGTGTTTTCGTGTTCATACAATGAAGTGACATTATTTTGTTGGTTGCGTTGAAGACTATTCCTAACCGACTTCTTAAGATAATTTTGATATGATATCAAAATTTATGTGAGATCTATTTCTTAGTCTGAGTCGACACAATATATCGTGCTAACAGTCAAATTGCATTTTGGAAATATTTTGTGGAGCCAACAGTTGATATCCTTTATAATGAATTGCATCTAATTAGGTTGACCTAATTGGTGCGTGTGATGAAGATCGAATATATAGATATAAGTATATGGCAAATAGTTTAAGAGTGAGTGTAGTGAAGAGAAGTGTGTGTAGACAACAGAGAAGAGATAGAAGAAATATTGAGTGAATAATGAGTGTGAAGGTGTAATCAGAAAGGAAGCAGTTGTGAGCATCTCCGAAACTGTATCAGCACATGATAGGTGCATCTTTCCAGTTCATCTTTGGGTTGTAAAGCCTTATTCTATTTTTGTATAATCCTCTATAGGCAGTGAACCTCTCTGTTGGACAGTGAGTCCCTTTTGTAGGCAGTGAGCCTTTGTACTTGGACAGTGAGTCCTCCTTTTGGTAGTGAGCGTCTTTTGAAAATACTATATAGTGTGAGTTAACGCTCACCATGGTTTTTCCCTTCTTGGGTTTTCCACGTAAAAATTTGGTGTTCATTGTGTTGATTTACTTTATGTTATTTATGTTTCATGCTTATATTTAATAACAGAATAGTGTGGTTGAAGATTTGATAAGTGATAAAGTTTTAAGTTTAAATTTGTGTGACAACTGATTCACCCCCCCTCTCAGTTGTCCTTCACATGTTTAACAATTGGTAGCAGAGCTTGTGGTTCCTTGTGTAGAAGCTTAACTGCTTGAGGAGGATCCTGAAGGCTGGTTGAATGGATGATAAAGGAGACCTCTGAATTGCTCTTGAAGATCTTGACAAAGTGGAAAGAGAAAACAGAGATCTGAAATAGAAACTTGATGAAGCAAACGAATTTCTTCGAAAATTGAAGGAATAGTTGAAGAAATTTAAGGAAAGACACAGAGAAGTAAGTGAATAGCTGAAACAAGAGATAATTTGACTGAAAGTGATAGTAGAAGAGAAGAAGAGGATTGAAGAATGTCTGAATACAATGGTGCAGAACAAGTCTGATGAATGTTCCAAACTCGAGCAAGAGATAGTAAACTTAAGGGTGGATCTAGAGAAGGCTAAACTATGTGAAAGTAATTTCAAATCTAGCTCTAGTAAACTTGAAGAATTGCTTGCAGGACAAAAACCATGTAAAGACAAAGGTGGCTTAGGAGTTGACGCTGATGAAAGTTCTAAAGATGTGAAGAAGAATCAAGGCAAGAGGAAGCAGAGAAGGAATTTTTCAAGAAGACCGCTTGTGAGACAACCTAATGCACAGAGGTACCCCTCTTTTGATGGTGTTTGCTTTTCTTGTAACAAATATGGTCATAAAGCAACTGAATGCAGGAGCAGGATGAACTGGTTTTTTGGTTCTCTTTCCGAAAGATGTTTTGAATGTGGGAAGTTTGGACACAAAGCTACAAAATGCAGATCTCGAGTGAGTATGTTCAGTCGGGTAATGAGGAATAGGTTTAATGAAGGCATAATGAATCAATTCTTTAATGGCTACTACTATAACTGCAATAAATTTGGACACAAAGCAAATCAGTGTAGATCAAGGAATAATGGAGAACAGTCTAATCAAAATGGTGTGATCTGTTATAACTGCAATAAACCTAGACATGTATCTAAAAGTTGCAAGAATAAGAAAGAAAAGAAGTCTACTCTGGAAGAGAAGAGTGAGCTGGTAAAGAAGATTGACAAAGAAGAGATGAAGCAAGAAATGAATAAGGTATGGAAGAAGAAAGAAGAAGAAGAAAAACTTGAGACTCCTGATGTGTCTGTACTCTCATCCAGTACAAATGACTTATTTGAAATTTAGACCTAGCATGGTCTTAGGGGGAGCATTATTAGAAAATCATAAAAACCCCCTAGAAGAATGGTGTGTCAGAGGTTGGCACATGGTTGAAATGTGAAGAATGTTCATTTAGAGGTTTTGGAAAAAGAACTGGAGAAAAATATGTTGGTATAAGGATTTGCGGATCGAATTAGGTTTTTTTTGTGCTAAGTGAAGTATGTGTTTAGCATCTTTTTACATTTTTGCATTTAATGCACTCAGGGCATGCTCGACGATGGTTAAATAAATTTATGATGTTTATTGGTTAATTGTGCATCTAAAGCCTTTGGAAGGTGCTCTGAAAAAATCTTGAGGCGTGCTCGAAGTCTTTCTGAAGGGAATTCGAAGATTGATTCAAGTAATCTAGAAACTTTTTTTTCTGATTGCAAAAGGAAAGAATAAAATCGAAGAAGTATCATTGAATTTCAAGAAAGCAAATCAATGGACAGTGGTTCATGTGTTGTTACCTCTCTAAAGCTGAAAAGGGTCAAGGTAGAAGAATATGATCATAGGAAAATGAAAGCAATTGAACTAGGGTTGAGCGAAGTTGAATTACAGAATATAAAAACCCTAGGGATGGATTTATGGAGTGAATTTTCGTGGATTATAGATAAAGAGGTTATCTTGTTTTTGTTGAACTGTGTTAAGAATGGAAGCATTGTTTTCAACAAACCCTATTTGATTTCGAAGGAAGCAATCAAAGCAATCACTGGATTATGCAATGTTGGGGAGCTCCCTGGAAAGAAAACTGTGAAGTATAAAGATGTGGTGGAGCTGACTGGCATCGACAGAGATCCTAGAACACTATTGATTGATACACTCATTGACTCGACTGTTAGGTATGTTGCGTATGGTATCTCATACAAAATTTATTTCAGAAATCGTGAAAGCTCAACTTTAGCTATTGTCGTACATATTGCCCACATGATGGTCAAGGAGAACAGACAGTTTTATTTATGTAGCTTGCTACTTGAGAATTTGCTTGAAAATGTTCGAATGTCATTGGTCGAGAATTATCCCTTTCATTTCGGATCCTTTCTGGTATGTCTAGTGTTTTACTTTCTGAATTCTCTATCGAGAAAAGATAAGGTGATGTGGGAATCTGGTATCCCTATTGGAAAGCAAAGTTACAAATATCTAGAGTCTTTGGAAGATAATGTGAATATGTGCAAATCATATTTCTCATATTTGCGAGCAAACTCTTGCTCTGATATATTTGCATCAAGTCGATTTGAAGTGGGTTCTTCCTCCAGAAAAAGAGAAATGGAGGTTTTTATCTATGATTCCCTTTCAGAATTGAAAAGGAGAAAAGAGATAACTGAAGATATCATTGACATTTCGGATGAGAAGGAGAAAGAGTCTCTAACTGGCACTTAATCACCTGATCCTAATGACATCTAGTCTATGATAGTTGAAGGAAAAATGAAGAAGATTGGTGAACTATGGAGTGTTGCCTCGCCTATTGACAAACTGAAAATCAATGATGCTCTGGTAGACTATCTACTTCAGAAGGAATTGAAGTATCTGGTGTTTCTGATTTCTTTCCAGAAAATCTAATTGAGATTGTTGAAGAAAGGATGTTGCTTGAAGGTCTGAAAGGACATAAGATGGGAATCTTGGTTGAAAGGAGATGTAAAAAGGCTATGCAGAGATTGTCTGGATTGACTGTGGAAACAAAGAAGTGTGTTAAAGAAATTTTAGATATTTACAAGTATTGTCTTCGATGGCCTGCAGTTGTAGATAATTTCATAAGCAGAATTGAAGCGATTGAAGCCGAGGTGAACAACATTGGAAAGAATTTTGATATATTTGAAGATAAAGAAGGGAAGCAAAGGATAAGAGTTGGTGAACTACAGGTTGAACTGATCATTACACAAAGACAGAGAGATGATGTGACAAAGACCTTCTGGCTTCTTAAAGAAATTGCTAAAGTTCGGTTAGAGCATCTTTTTGGAATTCTTATTGATGTTGAAGATGTTGAGAAACAATATTTTGTTGTAGCTTGGTCACCCTCTTTTACTCTATTGGGATTATTGGAAAGTACATGCACAAAGATGAAATATGTTGTTTTTAATTAGAAGTTGTATCTAGTTCTCAAGAAAAGGTATAAGAAGGTTTTCCAAGTGAAGAATGTCATATTCACTTAATTTCTACTTAAATGTTTTGGATTGTTGGAAGTTTTTGAAGCTTTTTGGAAATCTTTTGAAATTTTGATATCACCATGTTTACACTCATTTTTGGCGCCCTTTGTCATTGATGTCAAAGCAGGAGAGTGTTGGAGAAAGTGGAAAAAGTTTTTTAAAAAAAGAGGAAAGAAGGAGAACTTTTGTTTACATGTTGCCATCAATGACAAAGGGGGAGATTGTTCGAAGAATGACTAGGTTATCTATATGTTGTCATTGATGTCACCATGTTGGTAGTTTGGTTTGGTACTCTATACCAGTGCGTATGACTGTCTTATCTTCTATGGTGGTTGATCTGGTATTTTTGGTTGCCCCTCTAGTATTCTAGTCCGCATTTCTCCACATTTGACAATTGTTGATTACGGTTTTGGGAAACTACTTATGGATGTTAAAGGCATGCATGATCAAGTTATTTCGTGTTTTCGTGCTCATACAATGAAGTGACATTATTTTGTTGGTTGCGTTGAAGACTATTCTTGGCGGACTTGTTAAGATAATTTTGATATGATATCAAAACTTATGTGAGATCTATTTCTTGGTCTGAGCCAACACAATGTATCGTGCTAACGGTCGAATTGCATTTTGGAAATATTTTGTGGAGTTGACAATTGATATCCTTTATAATGAATTGCATCTAATTAGGTTGACTTAATTGGTGCTTGTGATGAAGATCGGATATATATATATATATGGAAAATAGTTTTAAGAGTGAGTGTAGCAAAGAGAAGTAAGTGTGTGTAGACAGCAGAGAAGAGATAGAAGAAATATTGAGCAAGTAATGAGTGTGAAGGTGTAATCAGAAAGGCAGCAGTTGTGAGCATCTTCGGAACTATATCAGCACATGATAGGTGCATCTTTCTAGTTCATCTTTGGGTTGTAAAGCCTTATGTTATTTTTGTATAATCCTCTGTAGGTAGTGAGCCTTTTTGTTCGACAGTGAGTCCCTTTTGTAGGCAGTGAGTCTTTGTACTTGGACAATGAGTCCTTTTGGCAGTGAGCCTCTTTTGAAAATACTATATAGTGTGAGTTAACCCTCACCGTGGTTTTTCCCTTATTGGGTTTTCCACGTAAAAATCTGGTGTCCATTGTGTTGATGTACTTTCTATTATTTATGTTTCATGCTTATATTTAATAACAAAATAGTGTGGTTGAAGATTTGATAAGTGATAAAGTTTTAAGTTTAAATTTGTGTGACAATTGATTCCCTCCCCCCCACCTCTCAATTGTCTTGCACCTGTTTAACACATTCCTCTCCCTAAATGATTTCCCCTCTCGTAGACAGGGGATTTCTCAATGTTGTGGTTGCCCTTCATTTTCACCTCCCTTCCTTTCCTAGAGGTTTACATAGGTGTAAGAAAGCTTAAAATGGGTTGAATTTTTTGAAGCAGGTGATGGGGATTGTTGCCATTGATAGTGTTGCTTGGCTCAACTATCTCTTTTCAAATAGCTTAGAGGAAGATGGAGACAATCAAGGACCTTTAAATTTGTTGTTTTTTTCTCCCAAGTTAAAGCTAACCTTTTAGGATTGTTATAGTGATTATCGACTATAAGATGGATCTGTTTCTCCAAAGTTTTTTTGGTGTATGTAACCTAGTTTTTTTGTCCTTGACTATTATGGCCTTTTCCTATTAAAATATATTTTTTTCTATAATTAATATATATAGAAGCAACCCCATGGTTGTAGTTTACCTATAAGAAAACCTCATAGACTTATAAGAGTTATCATCTTAATGAACTTTATTGTACAATTGAAATTTATTATTAATAAACTCTAATGTACAATCTAGATTCATTATTTAGAATGATAATGATTACAATGCAATCCATATTCTTCATAATCTTAAAATATTTCAAGTTTTAATAGGTAACCTTACTCTAGCAACATATTTTTCAACATGTGAAAAGATGACTTTAGTACATTAATTTAAAATTGTCATTGATATCTTCTCTATTTATTGTTTATATTAATTGTAAATTATATTCTAAAATAGCACTTAAGCTTATTTTATCAAAGTTATAAATTTTTACCTCATAAAAACAATCAAAAGTATACAAACTTAATAAACCTTATTTTGATGATAATGGTGCATTATCTAAATTCAACTACATTATTTTTCAATCAAACTCATTGAACTATATTTCACTACTTAAGAAATACGAGTCAATGAATTTGACTCAACAACAATGTAATTGAATCCTATAAAACATCATAATTTGATACAATGTGGAAAATGCCTCCTACTTGCTAATATAGCTATTCATACCATGTCTTTAAAAGAATTTAAAATTTTAATCCAAAAAAATAGATAAAGATATTAATGTCAACATATGTATAATTAGGGTAAAAAAAAAAAACTAAACAATTTGTATTACAATACCTGTTTAACAGCTCCTACAGGGGGCAAGGCAACAGAAGGGGCCAAAATATCTAGTCCCACTCGAAGATATTCCCTTGGAAGAGCTCCATGTTGATCTTTCGGTAGTGATTTCCAAGTTGTCTCAAGTGCCTATTGTGACTCAAAAATCCACAAAATGTTAGCATTGTTGTATTTCATTGCTTTGGCTAAATGTTAATAAACTCACTCCTTAATTTGGATGTTTAATTTCATTACCTTTTCTAGTTCATATTTTTGATGCAACAATCGTGCCACACCTTTACCGTCATAAGTCTTTTCACTACATGCCACAGTTATTGGTGTGGCCTTCAATTGGAATGCAACATGTTCCACCACCTTCTTGAAAATCTCTATAAAGGCCAACTGGTTCAAAGCTCCACATGACGCTTGCAAATCTGTACACATGGCTTGTGACTTTATTGCTGGCTCCACTATATTTTTCATCACCTGCAATATAGGGAGGATTCGAAAGCATTTGATTACAAGCAAATTCGAAATAAAAGATTGATTTTTTATGAGGTTTTTCTAGGTATCTTCTCTATTGAAGTAGTTGTTATGGTTTGCCTTCTTATATCTTTTTTTTTTAACAATTAAAACAATAAATGACTTAAAGTTGTTGTCAAAGAAGTTTTGAATGAGTGAAAGAAAACTTGAATAAAACAAAATGAGAAATAAGAAATAGATTTTAGGTTTCTTCTCTATTCAAGTGATTGTTATGATTTGTCTCCTCATATCTAAAACAACTTAAGCAATGGAGACAAATAGATGTCTTGAAATTGTCACCAAAGAAGTTTTGAACAAGAGAAAGAAGTCTTGGATCAAACAAAAGAACAAATAAAAAATGAATAAACAAATACAATATTCGGTTGAATGCACGCCGAAATAATAATAGACTTAAAAACAATTGTTATGGATAAATTCCACATGACTATTTGTTAAGGGAGAAGAAAAAAATATTATCTTGATGAATTTAACTTCACATATGATTACCACTGAAAGGTCTATCTAGAGGAAAATATCACGAGTAAAGATGTACTCAATTGAATACTAATCTACATCATCTTCAATGTGAAACAAAGAGTTGAAAGAAACCAAAAGAAAAATGGAAGGATAAGATAATGTGTCTTTTCGCTATGAAAGAGTAAAAAGGAGAGACCAAAAGAAAAATGGGAAGAGAAGGTGTATGTCCTTTACATACCATAACAAGTCACAAAAACATTTTATTTAGAATGTAAAACTTAATGACATTCAAACAAGATATATGAATACTTTAATAGTAATTTTTTTACAAAATATGTTTAAGAGGAGGAAGATTGAAAAAATTAAAAATTTCTCATAAAAATAAACAACAGAAAATCAATATTTAAAAAAAGACAAAAATGCTAGATCAGTTAAAACCATAACCTACCCTTGACCTTGCTCACATTAAAAACCTTCTATTCTATCATACAGATCCATATAATCCACCATCTCAAATTATATTATTAACAAGATAAACAAAAAAAAAAATTTAGAATAAAATCTGATATTCCTTTCTTAAGCAAATTATGAAAAACAAAAATCTCTTCCTTACAGTTTCATTTGATACAGAAGGCATGCCCTTTTCCACAGGGATATTTCCCAGAGCTTGAATTAAAAATGTCTCTACATTTTTCTCTCCTTGCTCTGTTGACAGCTGAGAATATATAGCTATTGCATCTCCCTCAAACTCTGCGCTGTTGACATATCTTTGCAATTCTTCGCCATTGATGGTTTGAATACAGATTGGATCCCTTTCCAACCCTTCCGCCATGCCCAAAAGAAAATCAGCCAGAACAGAGCTAAATTCTTATTTGCTTATACGCTCCTTTCCATGTAAAAATTCTTTCGTTACCTGAATCCAGAAAAAGAAAAAAATTCGACAATGAAATTTTAAAAACAAACAGGGGAATTGTAACCTATAAATAGATCTATGCATACCTCGTCATAAATGTGATCATCGTCCGGTGAAGAGCCCCTGGATGGCAAGCCCAGGGCTTTGCCAATGTTGGTGACTATAGGCTGAAGCTCCTCCACACTCAAGTTCCCGCTTTTATCTGTATCCAGCATACCGAATTTCTCGTCCACATATCTCTGAAAGGCCTCTTTATTTTCCACCAGCTGCCTGATTTCAGATCCATCCACCACAGTAGCGGTATTTACGCTGCTCTCCATTATTTTCTTGGAAAATAGTTTTGCTCTGTTTAATTTGTCGAAATGCTGTGATGCAGCCCTTAGAGTAACCATTCAAATACTTGTACATGTTCAATAATTGAACAGGTGATATAATTCTACAGCAACTTTACAGCTGAAAACCCTACTTCAAAGCACGTCCCGCCAACGAGATACTTTGGATCCCTTACACGCGTCACACATTCTTGATAAATCTCAACTTTTCCAGTTTTTCTGGCAGATCTTTCTAGAAAAAACCCGTAAACCTACCATTCCATGCGGGTCCGGTTGTTGGTCTGTGCATACTCTAAACGGTTCAGGCTGAAATCACATTAATAGAGGGTCCCATTAAAGAAAATGTGATTTAAATGAACCGTCTGAGCTCTTTTTACAGGATAACAACTGAGAAAGGCCTAACTTTACTGCCACGGCATGATTGAAAAGTATCCCGCCAGGGCTATCCACAGAACATTCAATTTTTGACCATCAAAGGGATTTACTGATTAGGAAATCAAATGCAATTTGTTGACCATTAAAGGGATTTACTCGTTAGGAAATGAATTGAATTGAAATATTTTAATGACGTCCACGAGGCCAAAGAAGCCTATGGGATCCAAGATCAGCACCGGAACAACCCACAGCACAGCCCTAGACAAAATGGAGGCGCCGTTCGAGATCAACCCTTCGAGAGTGAATTTTGATGATGAAGTTTGCAATTTTGTCGAGTCTTGAATCTTCAAACAAGGTATTTAAATTGTCAACCTGCACCGTATCCCCATAGCTGGCCCGGATGTCTTTATATGCTGAGCATTCTATGATAAAGTGCCATTCCGTCTCCACCATACCCTTGTTACAAAAACGGCATATTCTATTTTCCCACTCTTCTTTAGGAACCACCCACCTACCCGTTTCACACCTAAGATGGTGTGAACTAGTCCGCAATTGGGCTATCAACATTTTTGCTTTCCATTTGATATTCGCTCCTATATAAGCCTTTTCTTCATGGTCCCTTGTGGGATTGAATTCTTTGATATAATAATCCTTTTTACGCCCTGTTTTTTTCGTCCATATACCATATTTAAATTTTTCTCTCACATAATTTTTTATTTCTCCATTTGTGTTTGGACACTCATGCATCACAACATCCCATTTCTTCATCCATTTGATATTAAGTTTCATCCATGTGTTCTTTCTTCTAGTTAGCTCCTCTTTCACAATTAGCTTAGGCCATCTATGATCCTCCATATTCTGGACCTTCTTTAGGTAGCTTAATAACTGGGTCATCGCTGAGGCCTCCAGAGGAAAAGTACCGGTCTCAGCCAATAAAATTTCATAAGGCACTACAGTCTTAAGCTTGAGGCTGCATATAATTAGATGTTTTTGTATCATTTCCACTTGTCTCCCTTTCTGATCTGGCATGCTGCTGCCCCAAATTTCACACCCATAGAGAATTACCGGAGTAACAAGAAGACCAAAAAGTGTTCTTTTAGTTTTCCAATCCCATAATTCAGCATTTCTACATCTATTTTGCAAAGAGTACAACGCTTTCCAGCCTCCTTGAATTCTTTTTGCTCTACATGTTTCCCAACTAAGTTTGTTGTGAAAATCAAGCCCAAGGTACTTATACTCGTCCACTATTTCCAGTGGCTTGCCTTCAAAGATCAAATACGTTTGTTTGGATTTAAATCTCAGTGACGCGTGGAGATGTTGAGCATTTTTTAATTGGTTTGGAAACCATGCCACCACCACCAGATATGTCTTGTTGTCAACCATGCCAAGCTCTCCACTTTTAGGTAAAGTGCGTAACTTCACCAGTGAGGGACTTGGGTTTAAAGTTCACGACCATTTCCACTCTAGAATATATTTTAGATTTGGACTCTCTTATCACATCATAGAAGTGTATAGGTACTTCACACTTTAACGTCTCCTTTTCAAAGCTTTAAAGTTTATTAGTCAAAGGAATTTATAAGTGTTCTTGTCTGAAATAAAAAACAAGAATATATATAAATGGTTAAAAGGTCAAAAGTGGAAAGAATAAGGATATAGAAATAAAATAATCATTATAATAATATGAATGAAAATGTTACTTAAAATTCAAAGACAATCTTAAATTCAGATATTGAAAATCTCTTTGTTGTCGAGCTCACTGTCAATAAGTGTTGCATCTGGGGTTCTTTGGTCTCCTTTTGCACACCTAGGCGGCTCTAACCTAGGTCTATCCTTAGCTCGACGGATTGATGCTTATGGGGCAAAGTTGTGGGTCGAGCCTCGGAATGGCCTACAGCCCTGCACTTCAAAAATCTCCAATTTTTTCTTGCTCTCCAACAGTAACACAGGTTGCCCTAGTGATGGGTTTGTTTTGGGTTGCCCCTCTCCCACTAGCTCTCCTCTAAACTACACAAACATTTCAAGTGGCAAAGACTTTGGTGTTGTGCATGGCTCCTCCTCCAAGGATGAAGATGTCAATAGCACCCTAATTAGTGGGGTGAAACTGACTATATGGGATGCACAGCCAAACAAATGAGGGAATGCCTTGGATGCTCAAACGCGTCCAAAGGACAATCCAAGAAATATAATTCCCCTTAGACAAGCAGTTTCCTTTCCAATTTTAGTGTTGTATGAGGATTTAAAAAAATAAGTTATCAAAGGAGAACAATTTTTATTGCTAATGGTTTAATTGGCCAATTTAATTGTCTCAGGTCTGGTCTCCTGAAATTGCACAAGTGGATCACTGATGCATGGCAACGTATGTTGAAAGGTTATCTAGAATTAAATACCCTTGTGCACAAGTATTTTTTATTGTGGTTTTTTATTGTAAATAGAATTGGGACACTATTCTTTGTGAACGATGGTGTTGGGGGCAAAACCTGCTCCTCCTCAAACCTTGGTACTCAAAGTTTAACCCTCTTATTGAATCATTCACAGTGAAACCTGTTTGGGTTCTGTTGGCGTTTCAATTCGCACCTCTAGAGTGTGGATTGGAAACAAACAGCTATGCACAGTTAGACTACTCTTCGAATTAGGAGGGGAAACTCCCTCTTTGTTGATTGTGTAAAAAGAAAATACTAAACTAATTGCTTATTTTTTTATCTCAGCTGAGAGCACAAGGTTATAAAACTCTTTGCATTGCAGCTGAGGTTTTCTCTGGCTTTGTAACTTCAACTACAACTAGGCCTAAACTAATGATGCTTCTAACTTCTCAAGTAAATTCAAAGCAAGAGAATTTAGAAGTAAACAGGGAATGATTGGTAAACACAAAGATTAAACAAACTTGTTTCCAAAACACATCCAAAGACTCATTGTACTTTCAAATATAAGCTGAAATAAAGTTCATGAAAGCAAAACATAAAACAATAGCACTAAAATATTTTGAGACTTTGGATCAAAGCAAGGTAGGCATAAGATTTATTTCCTCAAACTCCAACAGTAATAACGCATCTGGGACAGTAGATTGTAGCTACAATAGGCATACGATTTACGATCAAACCAAATTACACAAACAAAGTTGAACATATATTGTTATCACAAGCGGGCCAAAATAAGCTCAATGTTTTGTTATCACAAGCACAATTAAGAAAATAATGATCAAGGTTGCTCTTATTTATACACAAACAAGGAGTAGGGAACCCCTAAAATCTCCTTGTGTTAACAATTAGTCTTGCCAACATGCAAGCTTTATTTCTAAGTCTAAACAAAAGATAACTTATAGTTAACTGGAATGTTAACATCAGCTAATTAATCTAAAACTAAAGAAAACTCCACCTGTACAATAGATATCTCCAAAGATAGGCATGCATGGAAAGAGGACAATGAGTTAAACTCGGAAAAGCCATCAAGTTAACTACTATCATCACTTGAGTTCTATTCCTGGAAATATTTGCACACTTCAACTAGCAATTCACTGATTGGTAACTTTGGCGGCTCCGTAACTGGAGTGATGACCTCTATTTCTTCTGCAACTTTATGCTTCTGGCGCTTTTCTTGATTTTTCTCAATGGAAGAGTATTGCATGATGAAACCATGAAGTTTGGTTGTGAACACGAATATGTTCGGACAAGTTTTACACAAAAGCTAAAAATAGCTTCGCGAAATCTTCTTCAGCAAAAGGGCAGATTTTTGGAGAAAAATATGAGATGGGTTTTGTAGAGTTGGACTAAATCCGAGATGAATCTCTTGGAAATGATTAACCCTAAAAACTAGTTTTGAATGTCTTAATTTCTATGAACCCATGGCCTGCAGGGACTTTTCTTTGCCAAAGTTAGCCAATTTTTTATGATTCTCGCGATTTGCGATTTTCCCCTTTAATTAGACATTTCTACTTGATCTACAATTCTGGGCATTTAATGGATCCTTTGAACTAGTTGATAGATTCATTGGAAATCCTAAAGAATTTTGAAAAGAATGATTAGTCTTGCAAATCTTAAATGTTGATTCTGAGGGCTCAAAAACCTAGGTGTCCCTGGCTGATTGGGGCGCCCATGTGTGTTAGTTTCATAATTTTCACTTTGTTTTGTTGATGCAACACCCTTGTTTGACCCAAAATTTTGGCCATTTGGTAGCTCCTATGAACTTGCTGATGGACTAGTTGTGAAGCTTGATCAAATCTGAGGACACTCAAAACTGCAAATCATAACAACTGATTTTGGCCTTTTGAAATCTTGGGCGCCCCTGGCTAACAGGGGTACCTTTCTTCAACTTTTCCTTATGACCATTTTTGTTTCTTGTGGTATGTCTTCATTTAATATGTATTATGTAGCGTTTGATGACTCCTTTGGACTGGTTGATGAGTTCGTTGGAAAGCTTGAAGAATTTTGAGAAGAATGGTCAATTTCTCAAAGCCTAAAAGCTAATTTTGATGGTCTTAAATGTTGGGCGCCACTGGCTAGCAAGGGCACATTTTTGCTCCAAACTTAGTGAAATTTTGATGATTTTCAATCCTCTTGTGCTTCGTGTTCACCACCTCGTTGATTGTGTTGATCATCACTGCTGACGTGTTGACTATGTTCACTTTTGCCCATGTGTGACCTACGAAGACTAAAAAATTGACTAAGGCATTAACTGCCACGCACCTCCCTTGAAACAAGGCACCTAGCTTTTCCAGACTTAGAATATTTTTACAATTTTCAACTTTTTGAATCCCTCTCTGTCATTCACCGATTTCCGAGCATCTTTCACCATAGATTTTTTTGTGCAGCATTTGAGACTTAGATTCTGACACTTGTTATCTGGCCATCCTCCATTGATGACCTTAGAGGTCCTAACTTTTCTTTTGAAAAGGTGAAATAGACTCACCAAAGAAAAACTGACTTTTTGATAATTCTGACTAGATTAGTGTGATCATGAAGTACAATCAACCAATCATAATCAATTTGAGCCCTTTCTGCAAAGATTCTATTTTTTAGGATGTTCCCTAAAAATAGGGCCTGAAACCCTAATTTAAAAAAATTTCAAAATTTTGCGAGCATCCTTTTGACAATAAACCCAAAAAACCCTATGCTTTGTTTATTTTTCAGAAATTTCTAAAAATAGAAAATTGTTATCTTTAGATATTTTGACCTTCTTTGACTTTTGACGACCATTTTACAAGATTTTGACCATTTTAACCAAAATGCCTTAATAAAGCAAAAAAATGAATTTTGGGTACAACAAGTTCGTCTCCCAAATCTTTCGTTATAGTTTTTATTTGACTCTCGCTTTGAAGCTATTCAAAACTCTTTAGGGGATTATCTAGCAATAGATACAGATACCGCAAATTTCACATGTTGAGAATGAAGGTGAAATTGTAGCTTAAAACTTGTAAACCTATGAGACTGTAGATTTAACTAAATGTTCTTTGTCACAATTATTTGTGTATGATTAATCTGTTTAGATCAATTTTACCAATTGTAGAAAGAGACGAAAGATTGTAGAAGAATGAGACAAGAAGATAGAAGTGACATAGCATATACGTGGATAAACCCTTTCGGGAAAAAACTCCACCAGATTCAATAGTACTTGTATTATTTAACCTTAGAACAAGATTACAATAATATTGTATCAATCCTTGATTGATATGCTTCCTTTGCCTTTAACAATCCTTCTTCACAACCTACACAAAACTCTCACACTTTCTATAGCACAAGGTATCCATGCATTCCATGTGACCAAGCATGAATCCACACATCCCATGCCATGCTTCAAACCCTCACACATGCACAAGCTCAACTACTAACTTGCAATAAACTTTGATGTAATTAATACAATAAATAGACAATTAATGAGCATGCAAACTCATAAGAGTTGTCAAATACAAGAGCATAAAGCTCCTCACAAAAAACCATGCCTAGATTGTGCAAGTAGAGTTCCACACTGTAACATGAAGTCAAAACCAAAATCTCCTCAATTTAGGTGCCCCAAACTGAACACTTAACTGATCGTTGGTCGAGAAAATATATTGCAAGCATCACCTCAAAGTTGGCACCCAAGAATGGGCCCACTTAACTAAGCCTTGAAAATATCTTCTCATGCAAAAGGTGTTAACTCAAAGATGCTAACTTGGGTGCCCAAGGTGGGTCCAAGTCAATCTTAGTTAACTGAAACATATATCTCCACCAATTCATGCAAACATTATGCATGATTGATCATCCCCACTTAATTGAATGTATCAACCTGTTATTTGTCATGCAACTAAAGTCATTAATCATGCAACTCAAGTCAACTAAAGTCAACTAGCATTCAACTCAAACTAACTACATGCAATTGAAGATAACTGAACTAAACTGAACTCGACTCATGTAAATATCAATCCCTAACTTGTAGGATCTAAACATGCATTACTGAAGTGTTATCAATCCTCCAAATAGTTAACTTAAGCAAGGTGGGTTCCACCTTCCATGTGGGTGCCCCATGTGCTCCTATCTTGTAGGAGCTCTTCTTGGACGCCCCCACATGTTCCTATCATTTAGGAATAATTACGAATGTCAATTTACATGTTCATTTCATTCAAATTTAATCTCTTTCTAATCCTAGTGTTGGGGAACACTTTCCAAGGACTTAGGAGATACATGAAATATGTTTAGGATTGCAATTAAATGGCATCGTATTCCTAACATCACACACACTATGTTTGCCTGCATCCTTGTAAATGATATTTCGAGAGACCTCCCAGTTGATATCACCCTCATGGTTGCTAATCATTGTTGGTCTCAATATTTGGATTATGAAGGATTGCCCTTTTGATGTCAAAAATGTTTTAAAATAGGACACATTGCTAACAAATGTTCTAGGCCCAAGATTAAAGTTAAATATCAAAGTTCTTGGTGGGTCAATGCTCTTCCTCAACATTACACAGTGGATGCTCCTCTTGAGCACTTTGAAAAGAAGCCTAATGTTTACGTTATCAAAAGTATTTTGAAATAGCAGGTTCAAACAGTTGCTTTAATTAATTGCATACTTTTTATAATTTCAAGTTTTAAAAACTAAAATGTAGAACTTAATACTCCATATTATAGTTATCTAATTATTAATTCATTATAGAAGGATGGTTTAAGGTGCATGAAACAATGCCACCAAAATAGGGAGGACATGATTGACAAATCCCAAGCATCTTAAATGAAAAAAAAAAAAAAAAAAAAGGGAAATAATCACCAATTCGCAAAATGAGTAAAATTCCATTTTCACAATAACAATGTGAACAAAATCCATGTATTGTTAATTTCTTCATTCTATTCTTGTAAAATCAAAATGCAGTTTGGGTTTCACAAAATTGCTTCCTCATAGAATAAATCTTGTTTCATTGGAGACTTGTAATATCACCATAACCTAGTTTATTTTGACAATCAAATACCACAAATTTGTTACATTTCTTCTTCAAGGTATCTTGCCTTGCTTCATAAGTGGAAAATCACACCTTCAAGGAGATAAATGTATAAACATAATTGAGAGAACTATTACTAACTTATTTTCCTTGGTTTGTTGGCCAATTGGGAGTATCATTTGGATGGAAAAGAGGGATTCATTCTCATTTCCACTTATCTTGATCATCACGCATCACACTTCACTCTACCCTCTGATATTTCTCTTCCTTTATCAATAAGTTCAACAATAGCTAATATCCCACCCAATAATGGATTGATATAGATGGGAAAACATTCAATCATTCCAATGCAAGAATTTACAACATACTTACAATTCTTTTATTGCTTTGCACTCTCCAATAGTATAGACTTTTGAAGGACTAGATTTTTTATTAGGATTGCAAGATCAATATCCCTTCTTGCTAGGATTCTAAAGAAGACACCATGCATTACCCTCTCTCTATCAACATGGATTGCAAGATCAATATCCTCTCTTGCTCAAATTCCTAAGACGATCTCTCTCCCCCGCTTCCATCCGCCTCTCTCTCTCTCTCTCTCTCTCTCTCTCTCTCACACACACACACACACACACACACACACACACAAAACTAGCAATATTCTTGAAGCCTAGTTGATTTTCCCATAAGCATCTATAAGCACTTACTTGTGAAGAAAGAAAAAATAGATTTATGTATTAAGTTAGGATTATTAAAGAAACGTTTGTAAATCACCATTATCTTGTAACTTTAATGAATACAATATTAACTTGAATATAATCCAAACAAAAAGACATACGAAAGCCTTTCAGAAACACTACACTTTTTTAAAGAAATAGCCCACTTTTTTTTTTTTTAAGAACTTATATAAAAACATCCATATTATGCTTAGAAGATTTAACAAATTTTCAACATTCAACAAACAATTTTCTAACTTAAAATATAAATATATAATTCATGAAAAAATGAAAATCTTATATTTTTGTTACACCATGTTGTGTCTTCATTAGCCTTACAAAAGATCATTTTTTCACAAGGAAAACTTTCCACCCTTGGGTAATTAAGGGTCTCTCCCTTAAAAGAGGAAGCTTAATTTCATGATTATTCTCCAATTCATAATAATTACTTATTCATTTTCCAAGTTCTACCAAACTGGGGAGGAATAAACATTTTAGAGTGGAAAGTTGTTGGGAGTAGATGAGCCATTAACAACTTGATTGTTGGGAGTAGATGAGTCATTGACAACTTCAACACTAGATACATGAATTGAATTCCCCTCAAGTTGAAGCATGATACTGCCAAGTATTTGTAACATTAATTTATTAAATTCATTTTCATTCAAAAATCCCCCTTCATCCGCCCTCACCATTTTAAAAACTTCTGAAATGACTTCATCCATCTGCATACATTCACAACAAAATTTCTCATTAATAAACTCTTGTGAATGTTGTATTAATTTTTTAAATGTAAAATATGCCCTTTAAATATATTTTCACATATACAAAATCTGATTAAAAAAATATTAAATACATATTTCAAACAAACATATCTTCTACACACAATATTTTTCAGTCTATTAAATTTTTAATTTTTTAAAGTAAAAAATTATGTATAATTACTTTTTGTCAATGTTTTAAATCACACTCCATGAATCCATCATTATAACAAGAAGCATCAAAAAATTATACAAAATTTCTTATGGAAAATAATTCTACTAATGTGTTATACACACTTTTTCAAATTTTAAAATAAAAATACAAATCTCTTAAATTTATGTTTTATTTTGTGTTACTAGATTATTGCATAAAAGTTTTCAATTTTTTTTCCTAATCTCAAATTCACAATTCATTAGATTGTAGATTGTTTTGGTAAAAAATATATAATCTTTTTGTCAATATTTTGGATCACACTCCATGATCCATTATTAGGACAAGAAGCATCAAAGTATACATACATTTTTAAATTTAAAATAAAAATAAAAATATTAACATTTTTAATTTTATATTCTATTATGTGTTCCTAGTTTATTGTGCAAAAGTTTTGAACTTTTTTCCTAATTCTCAAATTAAGGGAAGGGTAGAAAATAAATGGTCTAATTTCCCAAATAATATTGGATAATTTCAAATATTAAATCATATATAAAAGTCAAAGATACATTGAACTTCGTCTTCTCATATTTTAAGGGCCTAGAATGTTTTGTCCTCAACAATAGAGGGGAAACAATGGTCATCGAAGTAAATGCTACAAATGAAAAAAAAATGACTAGTTGTTAGATGTACCCTTTTCTACAAGAATTCATTTTTTTCTTCCTAGGCAATTAAGGGGCTCTCAACTTCTCATCTTGTCAAATATGGGGAATATTTACTCCTAGATAGTTAAGTGGAATGATTACATAAAAAGCTTGGAAAAAATCTATTACCAAATTGGAAACTATGATGAACACTACATTTTTTTCTCAACTTCGTCAAAGTTGTAACCAATTTGTCTAAGAAGATACTGATATATTCTATTGGTTAACTCCCAACTTAAACATCTAAGAAACATATAAAAATATGTAGAGTACAAGTAAAAATTGTGACTATCTATCCCAACTAACACATACTTTCTCCATTTCTCTTCTTTAAGATAAGTTGATAGGCATGCTAGCAAAAATATAGCCATATGTCCAAGAATGATGGTTCCATGCCCTAGAGCAAGTCACACAATAATAACTCTTAAAAAAAATGAGGAAAATAACCTTCATGTAATTCTCAAAAGAAGATTGCATTGCTTACAAAGAAAATAAAACAATCAAAAGCTACTTTAGGTGCACAACAAGCAATTTCTATGGGCATTCTACTAAAAAATGCTATGCTAAATAATCCTTGTAACTAGAAGTGTTGAGCTTTATTAGAAGACAAACGGAAAATATATCATGGTTTATGAGCTAGGTGTTTCAATATTAACTTGCAACATAACCACCTTTTTCCAATTAGATCTCAGAGAAAAAGATTAAGTTTGTTCCATTATCAATGCGAGCCATTAGAAAACTTGAACACTTCATTATTGATAATGGGAATCAAAAGAACCTAATTTACTCAATCATTTCAAAGATCATAACCATGTCTCACCCATAACTATATAACACCATTGGATGGTTCATCTAAGGTTTAGAGAATTGTGCCACTCATTAATGCCACTTGTACAAAATCAAGCCTTTTCAAGATGTAGTCATTTGTGATGTAGCATACATAAAGGCGTGTTATTTCTTCTTGGCACACCATATAGTTTTCAATGCAATTCAATAAATGAGGAAAATACCAAGAATATTGTAATAGAATTTTGGTGAGAACTTAATATTACATACCAAAAGTATCCCTAATTATTCACTTGGCAACACCAAAAACTATTGGGAAACTAGATTTGGTGAGAGGTGATATTGCATAATAGAACTACACTTAATAATTCACTTGTCAACACTAAAAGATACAGGAAAACTAATGATTTATAGTAATAATTTTGGCCTCTTATCTAGTTTGTGGGTGTTTCCTTGATGATTTGGAGATAATTTGGGAGGTGGTTGATTATGAACAACATTCCTCTCCCTATATACTTTTCTCTCTCATAGACTAGGGATTCCTCGATATTGTGGTTTCCCTTCATTTCCACCTCCCTTCCTCTCCTAGAGCTTGTAGATGTTAAGCAAGCTTCAAAGGGGTTGATTTTTTTGAAGCAGGTGATGTGGAATGTTGCCATTGGTAGTGTTGCTCGGCTCAGCTATCTCATTTCAGATAGCTTAGAGGAGGATGAAGATGATCAAACACCTTGCAATCTGTTGTTTTTTCTCCCAAGTTAAAGCTAACTTTTTAGGATTGTTATAATGATTATCTACTATAAGATGTATATGCTTCTCCAAGTTTTTTTTTGTATATGTAACCTAGTTTTCTTGGCTTAAGTTGTTACGCCCTACTCACATTAAAACAATCTTTTTCCTATTATAAATATATAGGAGCAACCCCCATGGTTGTAGTTTACATATAAAAAAAACTTAAGACATGCAAAGACCTGTTGTCCTAATGAACTTTGATGTAAAATTGAAATTTATTATATAGAATGATAATGATTACAATGTGATTCATATTCTTCATAATCTTAAAATATTTCAAATTTTAATAGATAACCTTAGATAATGATTACAATGTAATCAATATTCTTCACAATCTTAAAATATTTCAAGTTTTCATAGATAACCTTACTCTAGCAACATATTATTGAGCATGTAAAAAGATGATTTTAGTATTATTAATTTAAAATTATTCATGTCCTCTATATTTATTTTTTAAAATAATTATAAATTATACTCTAAAATTGAACTTAGCTTATTTGATCAAAGTTATAGATTTTAACCTTATAATAACAATCATAAGTATACAAACTTAGTGGACCTTATTTTGATGATAATGATGCTTTATCTATATTCAACTACATTATTTTTCAATCAAACTCATTGGACCATATTTCACTACTTATGAAATATGAGTCACTAAATTTGACTCAACAATAATATAATTGAATCCTGATAAAACATCATAATTTAATATGCTGCAAAAAATACCTCCTACTTGCTAATAGAGTTATTCATACAATGTCTTTAAAAGTTTAAAATTTAATCCATAAAAATAAGATATTGATATTAATGTCAACATATGTATAATTAGGGTAAAAACAACAAAACAATTGGCATTACAATACCTGTTTAACGACTCCTACAGGGGGCAAGGCAATAGAAGGGGCCAAAATATCTAGTCCCACTCGAAGATATTCCCTTGGAAGAACTCCATGCCGATCTTTGGGTAGTGATTTCCAAGTTGTCTCAAGTGCCTGTCGTGACTCAAAAATCCACTAAATGTTAGCATTGTTGTATTTCATTGCTTTGGCTAAATGTTAATAAACTCACTCCTTAATTTAGATGTTTAATTTCATTACCTTTTCTAGTTCAGATTTTTGATGCAACAATCTTGCCACACCTTTCCCGTCGTAAGTCTTTTCACTACGTGCCACAGTTATTGGTGTGGCCTTCAATTGGAATGCAACATGTTCCACTACCTTCTTGAAAATCTCTATAAAGGTCAATTGGTTCAATTCTTCACATGGCGCTTGCAAATCTGTACACATGGCTTGTGACTTTATTGCTGGGTCCACTATATTTTTCATCACCTGCAATATAGAGAGTATTCAAAAGCATTTGATTACAAGCAAATTCAAAATAAAAGATTGAGTTGTTTATGAGGTTTTTTTAGGTATCTTCTCTAATAAAGTAGTTGCTATAGTTTGCCTTCTTATGTTAACTTTTTTAACAATAAAACAATAAATGACTTAAAGTTGTCATCAAGGAAGTTTTGAATGAGTGAAAGAAGACTTAAATAAAACAAAATAATAAATAAGAAATGGATTTTAGGTTTCTTTTCTATTCAAGCGATTGTTATGATTTGTCTTCTCATATCTAAAACAACTTAAGCAGTGGAGACAAATAAATGTCTAAAAATTGTTGCCAAAGAAGTTTTGAATACCTGGTTAAATACATACCGAAATAATAATAGACATAAAAACATTTGTTATGGATAAATTCCACATGATTATGTTGGAAAGTTGTTAAGGGAGAAAGAAGAAATATTATTTTGATGAATTTAACTCCACATATGATTACCAACAAAAGGTCTATATAAAGACAAATATCACTTCAAACAAAGATGCACCCAATCCAATACTAACCTACATCATCTTCAATGTGAAACAAAGAGATAAAAGAAACCAAAAGAAAAATGAAAGAAGAAGATAATGTCTTTTCGTTGTGAAATGAGTAGAAAGAAGAGACCAGAAGAAGAATGGGAAGAGAAGGTATGTAATGTATGCAGTGTTCCATAGAGTTTCAGGGACGGAGACGGAGGGACGGCAGGGGACATGTTTCGAGGATGCGGGGACGAGGGGTCTAAGTTTGGGGGCAGCAGGGGGACAGCGGAGGGACGATGGTGGGGAGGGCGGTAGGGTGTTGAAATACATATAGTAATTTAAAAAATAGTTATCAAAGGATATATTGCAGACAACTAGGAGTCCCCTAGACATCTTGAGGACACCCCAATGTCCTCAAAGTCCTCCCAGTGTCTTGCAAACAGCAATACTAGTGGTGGGATGGTAGTACTGGTGGGGGGACATCCCCCAAGTACCCAAGTCTCCAAAATGTCCCCATCTAAGAAACATGGGGTTTTTTGGGGGGACGCAACCCCGTATGTATATCTTTTACATTACATAAAGATAAAAATGCTGGATCAGTTAACCCATAACCTAACTTTGACATTGCACACATTAAAAACCTTATATTCTATCCTACAAATACATATAATTCGCCATCTAAAATTATATTATCAACTTAATAAGTAAACAATTTTTACAATTCCTTTCTTAAGCAATTAAAACAAAAAACAAAAATCTCTTCCTTACAGTTTCATTCGATACAGAAGGTATGCCCTTTTCAGCAGGGATATTTCCCAGAGCTTGAATTAAAAATGTCTCTACGGTTCTCTCTCCTTGCTCTGTTGACAACTGAGAATATATAGCTACTGCATCTGCCTCAAACTCTGCGCTGTTGACATAGCTTTGCAATTCTTCGCCAGTGATGGTATGAATACAGATTGGATCCCTTTCCAACCCATCCGCCATGCCCAAAAGAAAATCAGCCAGAACAGAGCTAAATTCTTCTTTGCTTATACGCTCCTTTCCAAGTAAAAATTCTTTCGTTACCTGAATCCAAAAAAAGGAAAAATTCAGCAATGGAATTTTAAAAATAAACAGGGGAATTGTAACCTATAAATAGATCTATGCATACCTCGTCATAAATGTGATCCGAGTCCGGTGAAGAGCCCCTGGATGGCAAGCCCAGGGCTTTGCCAATGTTGGTGACTATAGGCTGAAGCTCCTCCACACTCAAGTTCCCGCTTTTATCTGTATCCAGCATACCGAATTTCTCGTCCACATATCTCTGAAAGGTCTCTTTATTTTCCACCAGCTGCCTGATTTCACATCCATCCACCACAGTAGCTGTATTTACGCTGTTCTCCATGATTTTCTTGGAACAAATCTTTGTTCAGTTCAATTTGTCGAAATGCTGTGAAGTAGCCCTTAGTGTAACCATTCAAATATTTATACACGATTAATGATTGTACAGACGTGATAGAATTCTACAGCAACTTTACACCTCAAAACCCTACTTCAAAGCATATCCCGCCAACGAGATATTTTGAATCCCTAACACGCGTCTCGCATTCTTCAAGAATCTCAACTTTTCCAGTTTTTCTGCCAGATCTTTCTAGAAAAAACACCTGTAAACCTACCATTCCATGCGGGTCCGGTTGTTGGTCTATGCATACACTAAACGGTTCATCTGAAATCAGATTAATGGATGGTCTCATTAAAGAAATTAATGTGATTTAAATGAACTATCTGTCCTCTTTTTACAGGAAAACAACTGAAATGACCTAAACTTTCGATATGATTGGAAAGTGTGATCCGGCCAGGGCTTCACAGAACATACAATTTGTTGACCATCAAAGGGATTTACTCGTTAAGAAATCAAATACGTCTGTTTGGATTTAAATCACAATGACGCGTGGAGATGTTGAGCATTTGTAAATCATGCCACCGCCACCAGATGTGTCGTGTTGTCAATCATGCCAAGCTCTCCACTTTTAAGTGAAGTGCGTAATTTCACCAGTGAGGGACTCCACACGGGTTTAAAGTTCACCACCATTTCCACAACAGAATATATTTTAGATTTAAACTCTCTTTTCACATCATAGAAGTGTATACTTCACACTTTAACGTCTCCTCTTCAAAAAAAATAAAGTTTATTAGTCAAAAGAATTTATAAGAGTTCTTGTCTGAAATAAAAAAGTCAAAAGTAGAATGAATGAATGAAAGATTTTAATGACGTCCACGAGACTAAACAGTCTATGGGACCAAGACCCAAATTTAATTTTCTTTCATGCTTTTTTCTAAATCAGATCTCCTACTATTGATTTTGACTAGAAGGCTGGCCGTCTGGTTGATCTTATCCTCCTCGAATAACTGCTGCATATCATCCATACCCAAACTATTTGCATATTGTTTACGGATGTCTTCATAAGCTATGCATTCCAAGAAGAAGTGTCGCTCTGTCTCAACCACCCCCTTATTGCAGAATATGCAGGTTCTTTCTTCCCACGTTTCCTTAGGAGACTTCCATCTACCGGTCTCGCACCTAAGATGATGTGATCCTGTCCTCATCTGTGCTATTAACACCCTCGCTTTCCCTTTAATAGCAGCCCCTAAATACGTTTTTTCACCATGATCCTTTGTCGGGTTAAACTCTTTGATGTAGTATGCTTTTTTTCGCCCAATCTGATTTGACCACATGGCAGTCCTAAATTTTTCCTTCACGTAATCTTTTATTTCACTATTGGTGTTGGGACACTCTTGCAAATTGATGTCCCACTTGTTCAGCCACTTGTTGTTCTGCTTCATCCAAGTTTTCTTTCTACGGTTTAGCACCTCCTCCATAACCGCTTTGGGCCACCGGTGGTTGTCCATGTTTTCAATCTTCTTTAGATAACTTATCAACCGAGTTATCGCCGATGCCTCCAAGGGAAAAGCCCCCGCTTCAGCTAAAAGAATTTCATATGGGACCGTGGCCTTAACTTTGAGATTGCTTGTTATTAGGTGTTTTTGGATTCTTTCAATTTGTCTCCAGCTGCAATTTGACATATTGCTTCCCCACACTTCACACCCATAAAGTACAACTGGCGTGACAAGTAAACCAAAAAGAGTTTTCTTGGTTTTCCAATCCCAAAGTTCCGCTTTCCTACATCTGTTTTGCAGCAGGAAAAAGGCCTTCCACCCTCCCTGTATCCTTTTCGCCCGACAGGTCTCCCAGCTGAGCTTATGGTGAAAATCAATCCCAAGATACTTGTATTCTTTCACTATATCGAGTGGACTACCTTCAAAAAGAAAGATGTGTTGTTTTTCTTTTCTATTCAAAGAGAAAATCATGATTTTGGTTTTGGTGGTGTTCACTTGCATTCCCACTTCCTGACAGAAGTGTTCTAAAGCTTTCAAATGTTCTCTTAACCCATGAGCTGTTTTTGAAATCAAAATAAGATCGTCAGCATACAGAAGTAATTTCACTACATAACCTGCTAATTGGATACCGTCCCCTCCATCCTTGCTTAACCAAGCTTCCAACTTATCAATGTAGAGCCCAAAAAGCGTGGGAGATAAAGGGCAGCCTTGCTTAACCCCAATGTCGCTGCCAAAACATTCTGACATACCCTCACTTGTTCTGATTTTAGCATTAACCTTCTCATATAACCTGTGAACAGCTGCTCTAAACATATTTGGAATGCCTAATTCCTCCATCCTATTCCACAGTTTGTCCCTAGGCACCGTGTCAAAAGCTTTCTTGAAGTCAACGAAACAGCAATAAGCTTCCTCACCCTGGCAGTCCCAAATCTTCTCAATCAAGTGCCTAAGGGTGATGCAGTGATCAATGGTAGAGTGCCTAGATCTGAAGCCTGCCTGCCCCTTTGCCCTCATTTTCTGCCCAAATGCTGATCCTACGCTCAACCATGCTCCCAAAGAGTTTGCCAAAGATAGGATTAACCATAATTGTGCGATAGTTAGATGGGCTATTAATATCACCACTTTTAAACAAAGGAATGACCACACTGGTAGTCCACTCCACAGGAAAGCCTTCCTGATTGACATTGTTGAAAATTCTTGTTATGAAAGGAGCGAGAGTTTCAATCCCCCACTTTAGAAATTCAGCCTGAATCCCATCTATGTCCTGTGCTTTCCCACTTGCTAACTTCTTTATTCCCTGTTTAATATCATCCACGGTGAATAGTTCCGTTGATGTGTTAACAACTGGAGGGATGCTTTTCTCATGGACCCGCTCATAAAGGAGCCTAGCATACTCTAACCATTGTGCATCAGTGATATTGTTCTCCACCTTCTCTTTCTTTTGCTGCAGTTCCCTCCAAAAGCCTTTAGGATTCTGCTTCCCAAGTGAGATTAGCTCCTTCCTTCTTTCATTAACGTATTCCATTTTTTTGGATTGCACTAATTTTACATATTTTTTCTTGTATTCTTTGTCCATATCACACTCCTTTAGCGATCTCTTGGCTGCCTTACACTCATCATCAAACCACGGATTTGCCGGAAATGTGTTTGCAGCCCTCACCTTGGGAAAAGACCTTTTGCATGCATTTAATGCTTTGTGGATTATCGGGATCAGCAAACTGCTGTGAATATGGGCATCAGCCTCTTTAACAGAGTTAATCTCTCCCTCATTCTTCAAATCATGGAACTGCTGTCTAAGAACAGCATTAAATATTTCTTTATTTTCCTGATTTATGAGGATTTTACCCTTGGGAAGGACTTTTTTTTGCATGTGTTGAACTTGCTTGTTGTGCTGATTGATAGTAGAAACACGAAGCTTAACCCGAAGGGGTAAGTGGTCAGAATTCATCTCAATAGGACAGTCCTCTATGTCAAACTCCAACAGCCTAGAACCAAAACTTTGAGAGCAAACCACGTAGTCAACCACACTTTGACCGTTGTAGGTCTTGCACGTGACTCCCCCAGATGTCGGCCAATTTCTCACCCCGTTGCAAATAACCATGCCAAACAAACTACAAAGCCCAAGTAATTCAGTCCCAAACGAATTCACAGTGCCATTATCATCTTGAGATGTTCTTTCCCAATGGAAACCACCACCTTCCTCCAACCATAAAGGATTGTTCTCCCCTTTTGCTTCACTGCTCAACTGAAGAGACTGATTATTAGCTGTCCTTGCATTAAAGTCACCCATTAAAACCACATCTCCAAGAATGTTAAAAGTAGAGATATCTTTTTTTAGTGATGCATACGGATCTTCATTGTCTAAATTCCGCTTCTTATAAAACTTTGAATTTTTAGGAGCAAAGTAGCAAGCAGCTAGACTAAAAGTTACCCCTTTTTCAGTTATTTGCAGCCATATGTATTGTTTATTTATGTCTTCTTTTACACACTCAACAATTCCCTGCCACTTCTCAGCTATTAGCACTGCAACCCCTCCATGACCTTTACCTATTTCATTTCCTTCGTTCCACACTGAAACTTTCTTATACCCTTCGAAATCCGGAATTTTGCAGCCCTCATGTTCATGCGTTTCCGTAAGAATGATAATATCTTTCCCTTTTGCTATGGGCCCCAAACCAGGTCCTCTTCTCCATGGATATCCTCTACAATTCCAGCTTACAACATGTAGGTAGTCCTGTGGGGCCCTTAAATCCTATTTCTTGTTTGAGAAACGCTCACTAATTTGGGCTTTCCCGTTCTTCAACCAAGCCCATTTGCCTTCATTTCTTGCTGTTTTTACCTTCTCCCATTCCTTCCTTTGTTCTTCTTGTTGCTCGAAAGTCAAATCTTCATCTAAATAAATATGTGTGCCTTTGAGTAACCCCCTGTTTTTTAGGATCTTATTTTTATCTTCTAAATTTCTCAAAGTGACTCTTACATGCCTATCTCTTCCTCCATCTATCCTTCTCCCAATTCTACTAGCTTGCTGAATATGCCCTGTCCATTGCAGCTTATCTTTAAGGAATTCCCTTGTTAGAATGTCGATTCTCTCCTTCTCCCCGAAGTCCTTCAAACCTTTAATGATAATGTTTGTAACCCTGCTTTGTTTATCTTTTTCTTCTCTTAACTGTCTTTTAACTTGTTGTTCAATAATTCCTTTTTGCTCGTTTGATGATCCACTCACCGTTTGTGACCAAGATTTGGCCTCTTCTATGTGTACCCTTAACTGATTCTCTTTTACCTCCAAGTCTGCTAATGCTGTTTGGATCTCCTTTAACTCCATTATATTTTCTCCTCCCTCTACCGCTGATTTCTCGTTTTTTGCTGTTTTTAATTGGTCTAACTCTTGCCTTAGGGTGGTCAATTCTTGCTGCCCCTTCTCCATGTTAACTTGCAGATTTAAAATTTGATCTTGCATCATTTTATTATCCTTTTCCAGCCTACTGTTTGCTTCAATAATTATTTTAAATCTGCTATCTTCGTACCTCCCCTTTGTTTCTAGATCATCAAGTCTACTTTTCAGCCTCATGAGCTCTTCTACGTATAGTTCTGATGACCATAGCAGCGGTGAGGACGTGGGACTGTAGATTTCCTGAGATGCCTTTTCAATGACAATCTTGTTTATAATGGACTCTTCCACTTTGCCCATGGTCCCACCCACCATACCTGTGTTTGATTCGTGGTTCACTGAACTACCTATTACCTTCCCATTACTTGTATGTTCAGCTTGGTTTGTTTGCTCTTCTTTCTTGGATACCACCTTAGATGTATCTGCCTTGCTGTTACAGACCTTAGGTAAAATCAAAGTGAAGTTTTTCTTTTGATTTTGTTTCAGTTTCCTTTTCATAGCCAACCTGCGCCTTAAAATCCCATTGTATTGTTTCGCATTTACGAAAATCAACCCTTCTTCCGCATTCATAAGATTCAAAATACTTGATAAAGACGACCTTGCTAGCAGCGGGGCGAACAAGGTTGCCAAACCCCCATCTCGAATAGTGGTCCACCCGTTTGATCCATGAGGAGTGTGAAACTCTGAAAACTTTAGACCTCCTTGAGCTAGAAGATTCAATAGGTCATATAGTTGCACCTGTGGTTTGCCTGCTATGTTATTACCCGAAATGCACTCTAGTGCCCCCATTTGTTTTGGAACTGTGTTTGAAACCGATGTTAGAGGGCCCCCTGCCTCAACATCCTGATATGCCAGACCTAGGTTATCCCCCATAATCCCCCTGTTTACTCTCATGCGGTGAATAATTGTCTGATTGTTCTGAGGTTACCAGTTTATGTGGGTATGCCAGTTGTTGTATGGATGAAAGGAGACAAACAGGTATAAAACAATAAATAATGAAAAGCTGAAGAGGTGGAGAAAGTGACAAAGACCTGTTTGGACGCAGCCCCCTTTCCCACTTTGTCCTTTCTCGAATCTGCCCCTGCTTTGTCTTTCTGTGCCCGCTTTTTCCTACACAAGCCCCACAGGCCCCACGCCCCGAGTCTGGAAAGCAATCGCCGACCCCGTAGCCTTGGTCGCAGCCCCACAATGCGTCTTCAGAAGCCCTGGTCACAGCCCTAGTAGCCGTCCTTGGTCGCAGCCGTGGTATCCGTCGCATTCACAGCCCTGGTATACAGCCCTGGTATCCGTCGCATTCACCAATATTCTTCCATTAACGCGTATACAGCCCTGGTATACAGCCCTGATTGAATAGAGATAATAGGGTATTGGTCCAAAGTGGAACTGTTATCCATTAACGCGTAAAAGCCGCGGTTTGGTCGTGGAAAATCCACGGTCCGTCGTGTAAGTATTAGCGCACAGGGGAAGATAAGTGTGGCAGAATAACAGGGGACTCAAGCATGCATGTTACTGTTTAAAGAGGATTTAAAGGGGAAGGCTGTATGTGGACTCTAGAAAGAATAAAGACATAGAAATAAAATAATCATTATGAATCAAAACGTAGTTGTCGAACTCACTATCGATAGGTGTTACGACTAGGGTTCTTTGGTCTCCTTTTGCACACTTGGGCGCCTCTAACCTAGGTTTATCCTTAGCTCGGCAAATCGGTGCTTTCAAGTCACAGCTAGAGCCTCGTAATGGCATGTGTCCTTGCTATTTGAAAACCTCCAAGTTATTCTTGCCCTCCAACAATGACGTAAGTTGCCCTAGTGATGGGTTTGTTTTGGGTTGCCCCTCTCCCACTAGCTCTCCTCTAAACTACACAAACATTTCAAGTGGCAAAGACTTCGGTGTTGTGCATGGCTCCTCCTCCAAGGATGAAGATGTCAATAGCACCCTAATTAGTGGGGCGAAACTGACTATATGGGATGCATGGCCAAACAAATGAGGGAATGCCTTGGATGCTCAAACGCATCCACAGGACAATCCAAGAAATATAATTCCCCTTAGACAAGCAGTTTCCTTTCCAGTTTTAGTGTTGTCTGAGGATTTTAAAAATAAGTTATCAAAGGAGAACAATTTTCACTGCCAATGGTTTAATTGGCCAATTTAATTGTCTCATGCCTGGTCTCCCAAAATTGCACAAGTGGATCACTAATGCATGGCAACCTATGTTGAAAGGTAATCTAGAATTAAATACCCTTATGCACAAGTATTTTTTATTGTGGTTTTTTATTGTAAATAGGATTGGGATGCTATTCTCTATGAACGGTGTTGGGGGAAAAATTTGCTCCTCCTCAAACCTTGGTACTCAGAGTTTAGCCCTCTTACTGAATCATTCACGGTGAAACATGTTTGGGTTTTGTTGGTGTTTCAATTTGCACCTCTGGAGTGCGGATTGGAAATGAACAGCTATGCACAATTAGACTACTCTTCAAATTAGGAGGGGAAGCTCCCTCTTTGTTGATTATGCGTAAAAAGAAAATACTAAACTAATTGCTTATCTTTTTATCTCAGCTAAGAGCACAAGGTTATAAAACTCTTTGTGTTGCAGCTGAGGTTTTCTTTGGTTTCATAACTTCAACTACAACTAGGCCTAAACTAATGATGCTTCTAACTTCTGAAGTAAATTCAAAGCAAGAGAATTTAGAAGTAAACAAGGAATGGTTGGTAAACACAAAGATTAAACAAACTTGTTTCCAAAACACATCCAAAGACTCATTGTACTTTCAGATATAAGCTGAAATAAAGTTCATTAAAGCAAAACATAAAACAATAGCATTGAAATATTTTGAGACTTTGGATCAAAGCAAGGTAGGCATAAGATTTATTTCCTCAAACTCCAATAGTAATAACACATCTGGGACAGTAGATTGTAGCTATAATAGGCATACAATTTATGATCAAACCAAATTACACAAAAAAAGTTGAACATATATTGAATAACAAAGAAGCAGGTCAAAATAAGCTCAACGTTTTGTTATCACAAACACGGTTAAGAAAATAATGAGCAAAGTTGCTCTCATTTATACACCAACAAGGAGTAGGGAACCCTAAAATCTCCTTGTGTTAACAATTAGTCTTGCCAACATGCAAGCTTTATTTCTAAGTCTAAACAAAAGATAACTAATAGTTAACTAGAATGTTAACATCAGTTAACTAATCTAAAACTAAAGAAAACTCCAACTATACAATAGATATCTCCAAAGATAGACATGCATGAAAAGAGGACAGCGAGTTAAACTCGGAAAAGTCATCGAGTTAACTGCTATCATCACTTGAGTTCTATTCCTGGAAATATCTACATGCTTCAACTAGCAATTCACTAATTGGTAACTTTGGCGGCTCTGTGACTAGAGTGATGACCTCTATTTCTTTTGCAGCTTTATGATTCTAATGCTTTTTCTTGATTTTTCTCAATGGAAGAGTATTGAATGATGAAACCGTGAAGTTTGACTATGAACACGAATGTGTTCGAACAAGTTTTGCACAAAAGCTAAAAATAGCTTCACTAAATCTTCTTCAGAAAAAAAGGGCAAATTTTTGTAGAAAATATATGAGATGGGTTTTGTAGAGAATGTCATTTTGAATAGACCCAGATCGTTTGTTTTTCAAAAATTTGACTTTTTCAAGAACATGCAAGAACCCCTCAGAGGTAGAAGTTGCAAAGCAATTTTTTCTCAAAAAAATCGGAGATATGGGTTTTGTAGGTGCTTGTGTGCTGAGGAGACCCAAATCATTCAATTTTTGAAAAACTATTTTTTTACCAAAAAAGATAAGAGTTTTCAATTTTTTTGACAGAAATCTAAGGTCTAGGTTTTGTGGCCAATTTCATGCTGAATAAACCCAGATTGTCAGATTTTTGAAAAAAGTTGATTTTTCTTCAACATGCAAGAAACCCTAGAAAAGTGGAAGCCGAAGAAGCAGCGGAAATTTTTTTCAATCTTTGAAGAAGAACGAAAAAGAAGTTGACCCGGATTAATGAAAGTTGAAAATGATGACCTTCTGTTTCTGAAAAAATGATGCCTTGGAAAAATGGATTATGGAAAAGTGTTCTTCTATGCAACTTGAACTCAAATCTATGAAGAACTCTAAAAACGCCCTTCATTTGATCCTTCAAATGTTGTTGAGAAGAAAATTTTGTGTTTACTCGTTGAAACTAACCTGCAAAATAATGAAGAATAGATGCCCAAATGCTTCTAGAGTAAATTTTGGAGGTTAAAGAAGTATTTAACTCATGAAAACCCTAAATTCAGGAGTCATCACATGAAAATATCTGTCAACTCAAAGAATCCCTCGAAAATAGGGTTGTCAAAGCATGAAGACGTCTTTCAAAAATTTCTAACTCAAGTTGACTTGGATGCCTCCTTGAGATAAGGCATCAACTTTACAGTGTTACAACATTTTTCAAGATTTTCAACTTTTCCTTGATGAAACGCCTTCATTTGATCTTCGATTCCGGACATTTGATGGATCCCCTGGTTTGGCCGACAAATTCATTGAAGAGTGTGATCAAATCCAAGAAAGATCTGGTTGCAAATCTTAAAAACCGCATTTTCCCCCTTGAAAGCTTGGGCACCCCTGGCTAGTAGGGGTGCTTTTCTTCACCAGAGTTGACCATTTTTTTATGTTTTTCAATTTCTAGTGTTTTCAGATCTTTCAATGATTTTTTTGCTTGATTGCAATTCCGACCGTTCAAGAGATTCAGTGAACTGGATGTTGGATTCGTTGGAAAGCCTGAAGAAATCTAAGATGAACTTCTTAGAGTTTACAAACCCCAAAAATAGCATTTGGTTGCCTAAAATCCTAGGCACCCTGGCCTGTAGAGGTACTTTTCTACTCCTGACTTAACCATTTTATGTCTGTTCGATCTTCAATTGCAAGCATTTGACAGGTCCTCTGAGCTGGCAGATGGATTTGTTGTGGAGCTGGACTAAATTTGAGATGAATCTCTTGGAAGTGACTAACCCTAAAAACTAGTTTTGAATGCCTTAAATTCTATGAACCCATGGCTTGCAGGGACACTTTTTATTTGCCATAGCTAATTTTTGATGATTCTTATGATTTGCAATTTTCCCCTTTGATGAGACATTTCAGCTTGATCTTCAATTTCAAGCGTTTGATGGATCCGTTGAACTAGTTGATAGATTCATTGGAAATCCTAAAGAATTCTGAAAAGAATGACTAGTCTTGCAAATCTTAAATGTTGATTTTGAGGGCTCAAAACCCCAGGTGCCCTTGGTTGATTGGGGTGCCCATGTGTGCCAGTTTCATAATTTTCACTTTATGTTGTTGATGCAATACCCTTGTTTGACCCAAAATTTTGGTCGTTTAGCAGCTCCTATGAACTTGTTGATGGACTATTTGTGAAGCTTGGTCAAATTTGAGGACACTCAGAACTGCAAATCATAACAACTGATTTTGGCCTTTTGAAATCTTGGGTGCTTCTGGCTAACAGGGGCACCTTTCTTCAACTTTTCCGTATGACCATTTTTGTTTCTTGTGGTATGTCTTCATTTGATATGCATTTCGTAGTGTTTGATGACTCCTTTGGATTGGTTGATGAGTTCGTTGGAAAGCTTGAAGAATTTTGACAAGAATGGTCAATCTCTCAAACCCTGAAAACTAACTTTGATGGTCTTAAATGTTGGGCACCCTTGACTAGCAAGGGCACATTTTTGCTCCAAACTTATTGAAATTTTAATGATTTTCAACCTTCTCGTGCTTCGTGTTCACCACCTTGTCGACTGCGTTGATCATCGTTGTTGACGTATTGACTATGTTCACCATTGCGCATGTGTACCTATGAAGACTGAAAATTTGACTAAGGCATTGGCTACCAAGTGCCTCCCTTGAAACAAGGCACCTAACTTTTCCAAACTTAGAATGTTTTTTACAATTTTCAACTTTTTGAATACCCCTCTGTCGTTCACCAGTTTTCGAGCATCTTTCACCGTAGATTTTTTTGTGCAGCATTTGAGACTTAGATTCTAACACCTAGTATCTGGTCATCCTCCATTGATGACCTCAGAGGTCCTAACTTTTCTTCTAAAAAGCGAAATAGACTCACCAAAGAAAAACTGACTTTTTGATAATTCTAACTGGATTAGTGTGATCGTGAAGTACAATCAACCAATCATAATCAATTTGAGCCCTTTCTACAAAGATTTTATTTTTTAGGGTTTTCCCTAAAAATAGGGCTTGAAACCCTAATTTCAAAAAAAATTAAAATTTTGCAAGCATCCTTTTGATAATAAACCCAAAAAAACCCTATGCTTTGTTTATTTTTTAGAAATTTCTAAAAATAGAAAATTGTTATTTTTAGAGATTTTGACCTTCTTTGACTTTTGACGACCATTTTACAAGATTTTAACATTTTTTACCAAAATGCCTTAATGAAGCAAAAAACAAGTTCATCTCCCAAATATTTCATTATAGTTCTAATTTGACTCTTGCTTTGAAGCTAGTTGAAACTCTTTAGGGGATTATCTAGTAGTAGATACAGATATCGCCAATTTCACATGTTGAGAATGAAGGTGAAATTGTAGCTTAAAACTTGTAAACCTATGCGACTGTAGATTTAATTAAGTGTTCTTTGTCACAATTATTTGTGTATGATTAATCTATTTAGAACAATTTTACCAATTGTAGAAAGAGACAGAAGATTGTAGAAGAATGAGACAAGAAGATAGAAATGACACAACATATACGTGGAGAAACCCTTTTGGGAAAAAAACTCCACCAGAACCAATAGTGCTTGTATTATTTAACCTTAGAACAAGATTACAATAATACTGTATCAATCCTTGATTCATATGCTTCCTTTTCCTTCAACAATCCTTCTTCACAACCTACACAAAATTCTCATACACTTTCTCTAGCACAATCTATCCATGCATTCCATGTGACCAAACATGAATCCACACATCACATGCCATGCTTCAAACCCTCACACATGCACAAGCTCAACCTGCTAACCTACAATAAACTCTGATGCGATTGCTGCAATAAATAGACAATTAATGAGCATGTAAACTCATAAGAGTTATCAAATACAAGAGCATAAACACTCACAAAAAACCACTCCTAGATTGTGCAAGTAGAGTTCCACACTATAACATGAAGTCAAAACCAAAGTCTCCTCAATTTAGGTGCCCCAAACTGAACACTTAATTGATTGTTGGTCAAGAAAATATCTTGCAAGCATCACCTCAAAGTTGGAACCCAAGAATAGGCCCACTTAACTGGGCCTTGTAAATATCTTCTCATGCAAAAGGTGTTGACTCAAAGATGCCAACTCGGGTGCCCAAGGTGGGTCCAAGTCAATCTTAGTTAACTGAAACATATCTCTCCACCAATTCATGCAAACATTATGCATGATTGATCATCCCCACTTAACTAAATGTATCCACCTTTATCTGTCATGCAATTGAAGTGGTCATGCAATTCAAGTCAACTAAAGTCAACTAGCATTCAACTCAAACTAACTACATGCAATCAAGATAACTGAACCATACTAAATCCTAACTCCACTCATGTAAATATCAATCCCTAATTTGTAGGATCTAAACATGCATTACTGAAGTGTTATCAATCCTCCAAATAGATAACTTAAGCAAGGTGGGTTCCACCTTCCATGTGGGCGCCCCATGTGCTCCTATCTTGTAGGAGCTCTTCTTGGACGCCCCCACATGTTCCTATCATTTAGGAATAATTACAAATGTCAATTTACATGTTCATTTCATTTGGATTTAATCTCTTTCTAATCCTAGTGTTGGGGAACACTTTCCAAGGACTTAGGAGATACATGAAATATGTTTAGGCTTACAATTAAATGGAATCCTATTCCTAACATCACACTCACTACGTTTGCCTACATCCTTGTAGATGATATTTCGAGAGACCTCCCAGTTGATATCACCCTCATGGTTTTTTATCATTTTGATCTCAATCTCTGGATTATGAAGGATTGCTCTTTCGATGTCGAAAATGTTTTAAAATAGGACACATTGCTAACAAACGTTCTAGGCCCAAGATTAAAGTTAAATATTAAAGTTCTTGGTGGGTCAATGCTCTTCCTCAACATTACATAATGGATGCTCCTCTTGAGCACTTTGAAAAGAAGCCTAATGTTTACGTTATCAAAAGTATTTTGAAATAGCAGGTTCAAACAGTTGCTTTAATTAATTTCTTGCTTTTTATAATTTCAATTTTTAAAAACTAAAATGTAGAACTTAATACTCCATATTATAGTTATATAATTATTAATCCATTGTAGAAGGATGGTGTAAGGTGCATGAACCAATGTCACCAATAACAATGTGAACAAAATTCATGTATTGTTAATTTCTTCATTCTATTCTTGTAAAATCAAAATACAATTTGGGTTTCACAAAATTGCTTCCTCATAGAATAAATCTTGTTTCATTGGAGACTTGTAATATCACCATAACCTGGTCTATTTTGACAATCAAATACCACAAATTTGTTACATTTCTTCTTCAAGGTATATTGCCTTGCTTCATAAGTGGAAAATCACACCTTCAAGGAGATAAATGTATAAACATAATTGAGAGAACTGTTACTAACTTATTTTCATTGGTTTGTTGGCCAATTGGGAGTATCATTTGGATGGAAAAGAGGGTTTTTTTCTCATTTCCACTTATCTTGATCATCACGCATCACACTTCACTCTACCCTTTGGTATTTCTCTTCCTTTATCAATAAGTTCAACAATAACTAATATCCCACTCAATAATGGATTGATGGGAAAACATTCAATCATTCCAATGCAGGAATTTACAACATACTTACAATTCTTTTATTGCTTTACACCCTCCAATAGTATAGACTTTTGAAGGATTAGATTTTTTATTAGGATTGCAAGATCAATATCCCTTCTTGCTAGGATTCTAAAGAAGACACCATGCGCTACCCTCTCACTATCAACATGGATTGCAAGATCAATATCCTCTCTTGCTCAGATTCCTAAGGAAGACAATCTCTCTCCCCCGCTTCCCTCCACCCCCCCCCTCTCTCTCTCTCACACACACACACACGCGCGCGCGCGCGCACAACTAGCAATATTCTTGAAGCCTAGTTGATTTTCCCATAAGCATCTATAAGCACTTATTTGTGAAGAAAGAAAAAATAGATTTACATTAAGTTAGGATTATTAAAGAAACATTTGTAAATCACCATTATCTTGTAACTTTAATGAATACAATATTAACTCAAATACAATCCAAACAACAAGACATGTGGAAGCCTTTCAGAAACACTACACTTTTTTAAAGAAATAACCCATATAATTTTTTTAAGAGCTTATATAAAAACATCCATATTATGCTTAGATAGAAGATTCAACAAATTTTCAACATTCAACAAACAATTTTCTAACTTAAAATATAAATATATAATTCATGAAAATTTTGAAATCTTATATTTTTGTTATACCATGTTGTGTCTTCATTAGCCTTACAAAAGATAATTTTTTCACAAGGAAAACTTTCCACCCTTGGGTAATTAAGGGTCTCTCCCTTAAACGAGGAAGCTTAATTTCATGATTATTCTCCAATTCATAATAATTACTTATTCATTATCCAAGGTCTACCAAATTAGGGAGGAATGAACATTTTAGAGTGGAAAGTTGTTTGGAGTAGATAAGCCATTAACAACTTGATTGTTGGGAGTAGATGAGTCATTGACAACTTCAACACTAGATACATTAATTGAATTCCCCTCAAGTTGAAGCATGATACTACCAAGTATTTGTAACATTAATTTATTAAATTCATTTTCATTCAAAAATCCCCCTTCATCCGCCCTCACCATTTTAAAAACTTCTGAAATGACTTCATCCATCTGCATACATTCACAACAAAATTTCTCATTAATAAACTCGTGTGCTTATTGCATTAATTTTTTAAATGTCAAATATGCCCTTTAAATATATTTTCACATATACAAAATCTAAATTTCAATGCATTTTGATTAAAAAAATATTAAATACATATTTCAAACAAGCATATCTTCTACACACGAAATATTTTTAGTCTATTAAATTGTTAAATTTTTAAAGTAAAAAATTATGTATAATTACTTTTTGTCAATGTTTTAAATCACACTCCATGAATCCATCATTAGAACAAGAAGCATAAAAAAATTATACAAAATTTCTTACATAAAATAATTCTACTAATGTGTTATACACGCTTTTTCAAAATTTAAAATAAAAATACAAATCTCTTAAATTTATGTTTTATTGTGTGTTACTAGATTATTGCATAAAAGTTTTCAAATTTTTTTCCTAATTTTTAAATTCACAATCCAGTAGATTGTAGATTGTTTTGGTAAAAAATAAATATAATCTTTTTTTCAATATTTTGGATCACACTTCATGATTCATTATTAGGACAAGAAGCATCAAAGTATACATACATTTTTAAATTTAAAATATAAATATAAATATTAACATTTTTAATTTTATATTCTATTATGGGTTCCTAGTTTATTGTGCAAAAGTTTTGAATTTTTTTTTCCTAATTCTCAAATTAAGAGAAGGGTAGAAAATAAATGGTCTAATTTCCCAAATAATATTGGATAATTTCAAATGATAAATCATATATAAAAGTCAAAGATACATTGAGCTTCATCTTCTCATATTTTAAGGGTCTAGAATGTTTTGTCCAAAATAATAGAGGGGAAACAATGGTCATACAAGTAAATGCTACAAATGAAAAAAAAAAGACTAGTTGTTAGATGTACCCTTTTCTACAAGAATGCATTTTTTTCTTCCTAGGTAATTAAGGGGCTCTCAACTTCTCACCTTGCCAAATATGGGGAATCTTTTACTCCTAGATAGTTAAGTGGAATGATTACATAAAAAGCTTGGAAGAAATCTATTACCAAATTGGAAACTATGATGAACACTACATTTTTTTCTCAACTTCGTCAAAGTTGTAACCAATTTGTCCAAGAAGTTATTGATATATTCTATTGGTTAACTCTCAACTTAAACATCTAAGAAACATATAAAAATATGTAGAGTACAAGTTAAAATTGTGACTATCTATCCCAACTAACATATACTTTCTCCATTTCCCTTCTTTAAGATAAGTCGATAGGCATGCTAGCAAAAATCTAGCCATATGTTCAAGAATGATGGTTCCATGCCCTAGAGCAAGTCACACAATAACTCTTAAAAAAATGAGGAAAATAACCTTCATGTAATTCTCAAAAGAAGATTGCATTGCTTACAAAGAAAATGAAACAATCAAAAGCTACTTCAGGTGCACAACAAGCAATTTATATGGGCATTCTACTAAAAAATGCTATGCTAAATAATCCTTGTAACTAGAAGTGTTGAGCTTTATTAGAAGATAGAAGGAAAATATATCATGGTTTATGAGCTAGGTGTTTCAGTATTAACTTGCAACATAACCACCTTTTTCCAACTAGATCTCAAAGAAAAAGATTAAGTTTGTTCCATTATCAATGCAAACCATTAGAAAACTTGAACACTTCATTATTGATAATGGGAATAAAAAAAACCTAATTTACTCAATCATTTCAAAGATCATAACCATGCCTCACCCACAACTATATAACACCATTGGATGGTTCATCTAAGGTTTAGAGAATTGTGCCACTCATTAATGCCACTTGTACAAAATCAAGCCCTTTCAAGATGTAGTCATTTGTGAAGTAGCATACATAAAGGCATGTTATGTCTTCTTGGCATACCATATTGTTTCAATGCAATTCAATAAATGAGGTAAATACCAAGAATATTGTAATAGATTTTTGGTGAGAACTAATATTACATACCAAAAGTATCCCTAATTATTCACTTGGAAACACAAAAAACTATTGGGAAACTAGATTTGGTGAGAGTTGATATTGCATAGTAGAACTACACTTAATAATTCACTTGTCAACACTAAAAGATACAGGAAAACTAATGATTTATAGTAAGAATTTTGGCCTCTTATTTGGTTTGTGGGTGTTTCCTTGGTGATTTGGAGATAATTTGGGAGGTGGTTGATTATGAACAACATTCCTCTCCCTAAATACTTTTCCCTCTCATAGACTAGGGATTCCTCGATATTGTGGTTGCCCTTCATTTCCACCTCCCTTCCTCTCCTAGAGGCTTGTAGGTGATAAGCAAGCTTCAAAGGGGTTAATTTTTTTGAAGCAGGTGATGGGGAATGTTGCCATTGGTAGTGTTGCTCAGCTCAACTATCTCGTTTCAAATAGCTTAGAGGAGGATGAAGACGATCAAACACCTTGAAATTTGTTGTGTTTTCTTCCAAGTTAAAGCTAACTTTTTAGGATTGTTATAATGATTATCTACTATAAGATGTATATGTTTCTCCAAGTTTTTTTTTGTATATGTAACCCAGATTTCTTGGCCTAAGTTGTTACGCCCTACTCATGTTAAAACAATTTTTTTCCTATTATAAATATATAGGAGCAACCCCCATGGTTGTAGTTTACATATAAAAAAAACTTAGACTTGCAAAGACCTGTTGTCCTAATGAACTTTGATGTAAAATTGAAATTTATTATTTAGAATGATAATGATTACAATGCGATCCATATTCTTCATTATCTTAAAATATTTCAAGTTTTAATAGATAACCTTAGATAATGATTACAATGTAATCCATATTCTTCATAATCTTAAAATATTTCAAGTTTTAATAGATAACCTTACTCTAGCAACATATTATTGAGAATGTAAAAAGATGACTTTAGTATTATTAATTTAAAATTATTGATGTCCTCTCTATTTATTTCTTATATTAATTATAAATTATACTCTAAAATTGGACTTAGCTTATTTTATTGAAGTTGTAGATTTTAACCTTATAATAACAATCAGAAGTATACAAACTTAATGGACCTTATTTTGATGATAATGATGCTTTATCTATATTCAACTACATTATTTTTCAATCAAACTCATTAGACCATATTTCACTACTTATGGAATATGAGTCACTGAATTTGATTCGACAACAATATAATTGAATCCTGATAAAACATCATAATTTAATATGCTACAAAAAATACCTCCTACTTGCTAATAGAGCTATTCATACCATGTCTTTAAAAGTTTAAAATTTAGTCCATAAAAATAAGATATTGATATTAATGTCAACATATGTATAATTAGGGTAAAAAACAACAAACAATTTGCATTACAATACCTGTTTAACGACTCCTACAGGGGGCAAGGCAATAGAAGGGGCCAAAATATCTAGTCCCACTCGAAGATATTCCCTTGGAAGAACTCCATGCCGATCTTTGGGTAGTGATTTCCAAGTTGTCTCAAGTCCCTGTCGTGACTCAAAATCCACTAAATGTTAGCATTGTCGTATTTCATTGCTCTAGCTAAATGTTAATAAACTCACTCCTTAATTTAGATGTTTAATTTCATTACCTTTTCTAGTTCAGATTTTTGATGCAACAATCTTGCCACACCTTTCCCGTCATAAGTCTTTTCACTACGTGCCACAGTTATTGGTGTGGCCTTCAATTGGAATGCAACATGTTCCACTGCCTTCTTGAAAATCTCTATAAAGGCCAATTGGTTCAATTCTTCACATGGCGCTTGCAAATTTGTACACATGGCTTGTGACTTTATTGCTGGCTCCACTATATTTTTCATCACCTACAATATAGAGAGGATTCAAAAGCATTTGATTACAAGAAAATTCAAAATAAAAGATTTGAGTTTTTTATGAGGCTATTTTAGGTATCTTCTCTAATAAAGTAGTTGCTATAGTTTTCCTTCTTATGTTAACTTTTTTAACAATAAAACAATAAATGACTTAAAGTTGTCATCAAAGAAGTTTTGAATGAGTGAAAGAAGACTTAAATAAAACAAAATAATAAATAAGAAATTGATTTTAGGTTTCTTTTCTATTCAAGCGATTGTTATGATTTGTCTTCTCATAACTAAAACAACTTAAGCAATGGAGACAAATAAATGTCTAAAAATTGTCGCCAAAGAAGTTTTGAATACCTAGTTAAATACATACCCAAATAATAATAAACATAAAAACATTTGTTATGGATAAATTCCACATGATTATGTGGGAAAGTTGTTAAGGGAGAAAGAAGAAATATTATTTTGATGAATTTAACTCCACATATGATTGCCTACAAAAGGTCTATATAAAGAAAAATATTACTTCAAACAAAGATGCACCCAATCCAGTACTAATCTACATCATCTTCAATGTGAAACAAAGAGATAAAAGAAACCAAAAGAAAAATGAAAGAAGAAGATAATATGTCTTTTCGTTGTGAAACGAGTAGAAAGAAGAGACCAAAAGAAGAATGGGAAGATAAGGTATGTAATGTTGCAGTGTTCCATAACGTTTCAAGGACAGGGACGGGGGGACGACAGGGGACATGTTTCGAGGACACGGGGACGGGGGGTCTAAGTTTGGGGGCAGCAGGGGGGCCGGCGGAGGGACGACAGCGGGGAGGGCGGTAGGGTGTTGAAATACATATAGTACTTTAAAAAATAGTCATAAAAGGATGTATAAGTATAAGAATTATACATCTTGGAGACAACTAGGAGTCCCCTAGAAGTCTTGAGGACACCCCAACGTCCTCGAAGTCCTAACAGCATCTTGCAGACAACGACACTAGTGGTGGGATGGTAGTGCTGGTGGGGGGACGTCCCCCAAGTCCCCAAGTCTCCAAAATGTCCCCATCTAAGAAACGCGGGGTTTTTTGGGGGACGCATCCCGTATGTATATCTTTTACATTACTTAAAGATAAAAATGATGAATCAGTTAACCCATAACCTAACTTTGACATTGCACACATTAAAAACCTTATATTCTATCCTACAAATACATATAATTCGCCATCTCAAATTATATTATCAACTTAATAAGTAAACAATTTTTACAATTCCTTTCTTAAGCAATTAAAACAAAAAAACAAAATTCTCTTCCTTACAGTTTCATTTGATACAGGAGGCATGCCCTTTTCCGCAGGGATATTTCCCAGAGCTTGAATTAAAAATGTCTCTACGGTTCTCTCTCCTTGCTCTGTTGACAACTGAGAATATATAGCTACTGCATCTGCCTCACACTCTGCGCTGTTGACATAGCTTTGCAATCCTTCGCCAGTGATGGTATGAATACAGATTGGATCCCTTTCCAACCCATCCGCCATGCCCAAAAGAAAATCAGCCAGAACAGAGCTAAATTCTTCTTTGCTTATACGCTCCTTTCCAAGTAAAAATTCTTTCGTTACCTGAATCCAAGAAAAGGAAAAATTCAGCAATGGAATTTTAAAAATAAACAGGGGAATTGTAACCTATAAGTAGATCTATGCATACCTCGTCATAAATGTGATCAGAGTCCGGTGAAGAGCCCCTGGATGGCAAGCCCAGGGCTTTGCCAATGTTGGTGACTATAGGCTGAAGCTCCTCCACACTCAAGTTCCCGCTTTTATCTGTATCCAGCATACCGAATTTCTCGTCCACATATCTCTGAAAGGTCTCTTTATTTTCCACCAGCTGCCTGATTTCAGATCCATCCACCACAGTAGCTGTATTTACGCTGTTCTCCATGATTTTCTTGGAACAAAGCTTTGTTCAGTTCAATTTGTCGAAATGCTGTGAAGTAGCCCTTAGTGTAACCATTCAAATATTTATACATGATTAATGATTGTACATACGAGATAGAATTCTACAGTAACTTTACACCTCAAAACCCTACTTCAAAGCATATCCCGCCAACAAGATATTTTGAATCCCTAACACGCGTCTCGCATTCTCGAAGAATCTCAACTTTTCCAGTTTTTCTGGCAGATCTTTCTAGAAAAAAAACCCGTAAACCTACCATTCCATGCGGGTCCGGTTGTTGGTCTATGCATACACTAAACGGTTCATCTGAAATCAGATTAATGGATGGTCTCATTAAAGAAATTAATGTGATTTAAATGAACTATCTGTCCTCTTTTTACAGGAAAACAACTGAAATGACCTAAACTTTCGATATGATTGGAAAGTGTGATCCGGCCAGGGCTTCACAGAACATACAATTTGTTGACCATCAAAGGGATTTACTCGTTAAGAAATCAAATACGTCTGTTTGGATTTAAATCACAATGACGCGTGGAGATGTGTCGTGTTGTCAATTATGCCAAGCTCTCCACTTTTAAGTGAAGTGCGTAATTTCACCAGTGAGGGACTCCGCACGGGTTTAAAGTTCACCACCATTTCCACAACAGAATATATTTTAGATTTAAACTCTCTTTTCACATCATAGAAGTGTATACTTCACACTTTAACGTCTCCTCTTCAAAAAAAATAAAGTTTATTAGTCAAAAGAATTTATAAGAGTTCTTGTCTGAAATAAAAAAGTCAAAAGTAGAAAGAATAAAGACATAGAAATAAAATAATCATTATGAATCAAAACGTAGTTGTCGAACTTACTATCGATAGGTGTTACGACTAGGGTTCTGTGGTCTCCTTTTGCACACTTGGGCGCCTCTAACCTAGGTTTATCCTTAGCTCAGCAAATCGGTGCTTTCAAGTCACAGCTAGAGCCTTGTAATGGCATGTGTCCTTGCTATTTGAAAACCTCCAAGTTATTCTTGCCCTCCAACAATGACGTAAGTTGCCCTAGTGATGGGTTTGTTTGGGGTTGCCCCTCTCCCACTAGCTCTCCTCTAAACTACACAAACATTTCAAGTGGCAAAGACTTTGGTGTTGTGCATGGCTCCTCCTCCAAGGATGAAGATGTCAATAGCACCCTAATTAGTGGGGCGAAACTGACTATATGGGATGCATGGCCAAACAAATGAGGGAATGCCTTGGATGCTCAAACGCATCCAAAGGACAATCCAAGAAATATAATTCCCCTTAGACAAGCAGTTTCCTTTCCAGTTTTAGTGTTGTCTGAGGATTTTAAAAATAAGTTATCAAAGGAGAACAATTTTCACTGCCAATGGTTTAATTGGCCAATTTAATTGTCTCATGCCTGGTCTCCCAAAATTGCACAAGTGGATCACTAATGCATGGCAACCTATGTTGAAAGGTAATCTAGAATTAAATACCCTTATGCATAAGTATTTTTTATTGTGGTTTTTTATTGTAAATAGGATTGGGATGCTATTCTCTATGAACGGTGTTGGGGGAAAAATCTGCTCCTCCTCAAACCTTGGTACTCAGAGTTTAGCCCTCTTACTGAATCATTCACGGTGAAACATGTTTGGGTTTTGTTGGTGTTTCAATTCGCACCTCTGGAGTGCGGATTGGAAATGAACAGCTATGCAAGTTAGACTACTCTTCAAATTAGGAGGGGAAGCTCCCTCTTTGTTGATTATGCGTAAAAAGAAAATACTAAACTAATTGCTTATCTTTTTATCTCAGCTAAGAGCACAAGGTTATAAAACTCTTTGTGTTGCAGCTGAGGTTTTCTTTGGTTTCATAACTTCAACTACAACTAGGCCTAAACTAATGATGCTTCTAACTTCTCAAGTAAATTCAGAGCAAGAGAATTTAGAAGTAAACAAGGAATGGTTGGTAAACACAAACATTAAACAAACTTGTTTCCAAAACACATCCAAAGACTCATTTACTTTCAGATATAAGTTGAAATGAAGTTCATTAAAGCAAAACATAAAACAATAGCATCGAAATATTTTGAGACTTTGGATCAAAGCAAGGTAGGCATAAGATTTATTTCCTCCAACTCCAATAGTAATAACACATCTGGGACAGTAGATTGTAGCTATAATAGGCATACAATTTATGATCAAACCAAATTACACAAAAAAAGTCGAACATATATTGAATAACAAAGAAGCGGGCTAAAATAAGCTCAACGTTTTGTTATCACAAACACGGTTAAGAAAATAATGAGCAAAGTTGCTCTCATTTATACACCAACAAGGAGTAGGGAACCCTAAAATCTCCTTGTGTTAACAATTAGTCTTGCCAACATGCAAGCTTTATTTCTAAGTCTAAACAAAAGATAACTAATAGTTAACTGGAATGTTAACATCAGTTAACTAATCTAAAACTAAAGAAAACTCCAATTGTACAATAGATATCTCCAAAGATAGACATGCATGAAAAGAGGACAGCGAGTTAAACTCGGAAAAGTCATCGAGTTAACTACTATCATCACTTGAGTTCTATTCCTAGAAATATCTACACGCTTCAACTAGCAATTCACTAATTGGTAACTTTGGCGGCTCTGTGACTAGAGTGATGACCTCTATTTCTTTTGCAGATTTATGCTTCTAATGCTTTTTCTTGATTTTTCTCAATGGAAGAGTATTGAATGATGAAACCGTGAAGTTTGACTGTGAACACGAATGTGTTCGAACAAGTTTTGTACAAAAGCTAAAAATAGCTTCACTAAATCTTCTTCAGAAAAAAGGGCAAATTTTTGGAGAAAATATATGAGATGGGTTTTGTAGAGAATGTCATTTTGAATAGACCCAGATCATTTGTTTTTCAAAAATTTGACTTTTTCAAGAACATGCAAGAACCCCTCAGAGGTAGAAGTTGCAAAGCAATTTTTTCTCAAAAAAATCGGAGATATGGGTTTTGTAGGTGCTTGTGTGCTGAGGAGACCCAAATCATTCAATTTTTGAAAAACTATTTTTTTACCAAAAAAGATAGAGTTTTCAATTTTTTTGACAGAAATCTAAGGTCTAGGTTTTGTGGCCAATTTCATGTTGAATAAACCCAGATTGTCAGATTTTTGAAAAAAGTTGATTTTTCTTCAACATGCAAGAAACCCTAGAAAAGTGGAAGCCGAAGAAGCAGCGGAAATTTTTTTCAATCTTTGAAGAAGAACGAAAAAGAAGTTGACCCGGATTAATGAAAGTTTAAAATGATGACCTTCTGTTTCTGAAAAAATGATGCCTTGGAAAAATGGATTATGGAAAAGTGTTCTTCTATGCAACCTGAACTCAAATCTATGAAGAACTCTGAAAATGCCCTTCATTTGATCCTTCAAATGTTGTTGAGAAGAAAATTTTGTGTTTACTCGTTGAAACTAACCTGCAAAATAATGAAGAATAGATGCCCAAATGCTTCTAAAGTAAATTTTGGAGGTTAAAGAAGTATTTAACTCATGAAAACCCTAAATTTAGGAGTCATCACATGAAAATATCTGTCAACTCAAAGAATCCCTCGAAAATAGGGTTGTCAAAGCATGAAGACGTCTTTCAAAAATTTCTAACTCAAGTTGACTTGGATGCCTCCTTGAGATAAGGCATCAACTTTACAGTGTTACAACATTTTTCAAGATTTTCAACTTTTCCTTGATGAAACGCCTTCATTTAATCTTTGATTCTGGACATTTGATGGATCCCCTGGTTTGGCCGACGAATTCATTGAAGAGTGTGATCAAATCCAAGAAAGATCTCCTAGAGGTTGCAAATCTTAAAAACCACATTTTCCCCCTTGAAAGCTTGGGCACCCCTGGCTAGTAGGGGTGCTTTTCTTCACCAGAGTTGACCATTTTTTATGTTTTTCAATTTCTAGTGTTTTCAGATCTTTCAATGATTTTTTTGCTTGATCACAATTCCGACCGTTCAAGAGATTCGGTGAACTGGATGTTGGATTCGTTGGAAAGCCTGAAGAAATCTAAGATGAACTTCTTAGAGTTTACAAACCCCAAAAATTGCATTTGGTTGCCTAAAATCCTAGGCACCCTGGCCTGTAGAGGTACTTTTCTACTCCTGACTTAACCATTTTATGTCTGTTCGATCTTCAATTGCAAGCATTTGACAGGTCCTCTGAGCTGGCAGATGGATTTTTTGTGGAGCTGGACTAAATTTGAGATGAATCTCTTGGAAGTGACTAACCCTAAAAACTAGTTTTGAATGCCTTAAATTCTATGAACCCATGGCCTGCAGGGACACTTTTTTATTTGCCATAGCTAATTTTTGATGATTCTTATGATTTGCAATTTTCCCCTTTGATGAGACATTTCAGCTTGATCTTCAATTTCAAGCGTTTGATGGATCCATTGAACTGGTTGATAGATTCATTGGAAATCCTAAAGAATTCTGAAAAGAATGACTAGTCTTGCAAATCTTAAATGCTGATTTTGAGGGCTCAAAACCCCAGGTGCCCATGGTTGATTGGGGTGCCCATGTGTGCCAGTTTCATAATTTTCACTTTATTTTGTTGATGCAATACCCTTGTTTGACCCAAAATTTTGGTCGTTTAGCAACTCCTATGAACTTGTTGATGGACTATTTGTGAAGCTTGGTCAAATTTGAGGACACTCAGAACTGCAAATCATAACAACTGATTTTGGCCTTTTGAAATCTTGGGTGCTCTTGGCTAACAGGGGCACCTTTCTTCAACTTTTCCTTATGACCATTTTTGTTTCTTGTGGTATGTCTTCATTTGATATGCATTTCGTAGTGTTTGATGACTCCTTTGGATTGGTTGATGAGTTCATTGGAAAGCTTGAAGAATTTTGAGAAGAATGGTCAATCTCTCAAACCCTGAAAACTAACTTTGATGGTCTTAAATGTTGGGCACCCCTGACTAGCAAGGGCACATTTTTGCTCTAGACTTAGTGAAATTTTGATGATTTTCAACCTTCTCGTGCTTCGTGTTCACCACCTTGTCGACTGTGTTGATCATCGTTGTTGACGTATTGATTATGTTCACCATTGCGCATGTGTACCTATGAAGACTGAAAATTTGACTAAGGCATTGGCTACCAAGTGCCTCCCTTGAAACAAGGCACCTAGCTTTTCCAAACTTAGAATGTTTTTTATAATTTTCAACTTTTTGAATCCCCCTCTGTCGTCCACCAGTTTTTGAGCATCTTTCACCGTAGATTTTTGTGCAGCATTTGAGACTTAGATTCTAACACCTAGTATCTGGTCATCCTCCATTGATGACCTCAGAGGTCCTAACTTTTCTTCTAAAAAGCAAAATAGACTCACCAAAGAAAAACTAACTTTTTGATAATTCTAACTGGATTAGTGTGATCGTGAAGTACAATCAACCAATCATAATCAATTTGAGCCCTTTCTACAAAGATTCTATTTTTTAGGGTTTTCCCTAAAAATAGGGCTTGAAACCGTAATTTCAAAAAAAATTAAAATTTTGCAAGCATCCTTTTGATAATAAACCCAAAAAAACCCTATGCTTTGTTTATTTTTTAGAAATTTCTAAAAATAGAAAATTGTTATTTTTAGAGATTTTGACCTTCTTTGACTTTTGACGACCATTTTACAAGATTTTAACATTTTTTACCAAAATGCCTTAATGAAGCAAAAAACAAGTTCATCTCCCAAATATTTCATTATAGTTCTAATTTGACTCTTGCTTTGAAGCTATTTGAAACTCTTTAGGGGATTATCTAGTAGTAGATACATATATCACCAATTTCACATGTTGAGAATGAAGGTGAAATTGTAGCTTAAAACTTGTAAACCTATGCGACTGTAGATTTAATTAAGTGTTCTTTGTCACAATTATTTGTGTATGATTAATCTATTTAGAACAATTTTACCAATTGTAGAAAGAGACATAAGATTGTAGAAGAATGAGACAAGAAGATAGAAATGACACAACATATACATGGAGAAACCCTTTTGTGAAAAAAACTCCACCAAAACCAATAGTGCTTGTATTATTTAACCTTAGAACAAGATTACAATAATACTGTATCAATCCTTGATTCATATGCTTCCTTTTCCTTCAACAATCCTTCTTCACAACCTACACAAAATTCTCATACACTTTCTCTAGCACAATCTATCCATGCATTCCATGTGACCAAACATGAATCCACACATCACATGCCATGCTTCAAACCCTCACACATGCACAAGCTCAACCTGCTAACCTACAATAAACTCTGATGCGATTGCTGCAATAAATAGACAATTAATGAGCATGTAAACTCATAAGAGTTATCAAATACAAGAGCATAAACACTCACAAAAAACCACTCCTAGATTGTGCAAGTAGAGTTCCACACTATAACATGAAGTCAAAACCAAAGTCTCCTCAATTTAGGTGCCCCAAACTGAACACTTAATTGATTGTTGGTCAAGAAAATATCTTGCAAGCATCACCTCAAAGTTGGAACCCAAGAATAGGCCCACTTAACTGGGCCTTGTAAATATCTTCTCATGCAAAAGGTGTTGACTCAAAGATGCCAACTCGGGTGCCCAAGGTGGGTCCAAGGCAATCTTAGTTAAATGAAACATATCTCTCCACCAATTCATGCAAACATTATGCATGATTGATCATCCCCACTTAACTAAATGTATCCACCTGTTATCTGTCATGCAATTGAAGTCATTAGTCATGCAATTCAAGTCAACTAAAGTCAACTAGCATTCAACTCAAACTAACTACATGCAACTAAAGATAACTGAACCATAACTAAATTGAACTGAACTGAACTCCACTCATGTAAATATCAATCCCTAATTTGTAGGATCTAAACATGCATTACTGAAGTGTTATCAATCCTCCAAATAGATAACTTAAGCAAGGTGGGTTCCACCTTCCATGTGGGCGCCCCATGTGCTCCTATCTTGTAGGAGCTCTTCTTGGACGCCCCCACATGTTCCTATCATTTAGGAATAATTACAAATGTCAATTTACATGTTCATTTCATTTGGATTTAATCTCTTTCTAATCCTAGTGTTGGGGAACACTTTCCAAGGACTTAGGAGATACATGAAATATGTTTAGGCTTACAATTAAATGGAATCCTATTCCTAACATCACACTCACTACGTTTGCCTACATCCTTGTAGATGATATTTCGAGAGACCTCCCAGTTGATATCACCCTCATGGTTTTTTATCATTTTGATCTCAATCTCTGGATTATGAAGGATTGCTCTTTCGATGTCGAAAATGTTTTAAAATAGGACACATTGCTAACAAACGTTCTAGGCCCAAGATTAAAGTTAAATATTAAAGTTCTTGGTGGGTCAATGCTCTTCCTCAACATTACATAATGGATGCTCCTCTTGAGCACTTTGAAAAGAAGCCTAATGTTTACGTTATCAAAAGTATTTTGAAATAGCAGGTTCAAACAGTTGCTTTAATTAATTTCTTGCTTTTTATAATTTCAATTTTTAAAAACTAAAATGTAGAACTTAATACTCCATATTATAGTTATATAATTATTAATCCATTGTAGAAGGATGGTGTAAGGTGCATGAACCAATGTCACCAATAACAATGTGAACACAATTCATGTATTGTTAATTTCTTCATTCTGTTCTTGCAAAATCAAAATACAATTTGGGTTTCACAAAATTGCTTCCTCATAGAATAAATCTTGTTTCATTGGAGACTTGTAATATCACCATAACCTGGTCTATTTTGACAATCAAATACCACAAATTTGTTACATTTCTTCTTCAAGGTATATTGCCTTGCTTCATAAGTGGAAAATCACACCTTCAAGGAGATAAATGTATAAACATAATTGAGAGAATGTTACTAACTTATTTTCATTGGTTTGTTGGCCAATTGGGAGTATCATTTGGATGGAAAAGAGGGTTTTTTTCTCATTTCCACTTATCTTGATCATCACGCATCACACTTCACTCTACCCTTTGGTATTTCTCTTCCTTTATCAATAAGTTCAACAATAACTAATATCCCACTCAATAATGGATTGATGGGAAAACATTCAATCATTCCAATGCAGGAATTTACAACATACTTACAATTCTTTTATTGCTTTACACCCTCCAATAGTATAGACTTTTGAAGGATTAGATTTTTTATTAGGATTGCAAGATCAATATCCCTTCTTGCTAGGATTCTAAAGAAGACACCATGCGCTACCCTCTCACTATCAACATGGATTGCAAGATCAATATCCTCTCTTGCTCAGATTCCTAAGGAAGACAATCTCTCTCCCCCGCTTCCCTCCACCCCCCCCCTCTCTCTCTCTCACACACACACACACGCGCGCGCGCGCGCACAACTAGCAATATTCTTGAAGCCTAGTTGATTTTCCCATAAGCATCTATAAGCACTTATTTGTGAAGAAAGAAAAAATAGATTTACATTAAGTTAGGATTATTAAAGAAACATTTGTAAATCACCATTATCTTGTAACTTTAATGAATACAATATTAACTCAAATACAATCCAAACAACAAGACATGTGGAAGCCTTTCAGAAACACTACACTTTTTTAAAGAAATAACCCATATAATTTTTTTAAGAGCTTATATAAAAACATCCATATTATGCTTAGATAGAAGATTCAACAAATTTTCAACATTCAACAAACAATTTTCTAACTTAAAATATAAATATATAATTCAAGAAAAATTTGAAATCTTATATTTTTGTTATACCATGTTGTGTCTTCATTAGCCTTACAAAAGATAATTTTTTCACAAGGAAAACTTTCCACCCTTGGGTAATTAAGGGTCACTTAAACGAGGAAGCTTAATTTCATGATTATTCTCCAATTCATAATAATTACTTATTCATTATCCAAGGTCTACCAAATTGGGGAGGAATGAACATTTTAGAGTGGAAAGTTGTTGGGAGTAGATGAGCCATTAACAACTTGATTGTTGGGAGTAGATGAGTCATTGAGAACTTCAACACTAGATACATGAATTGAATTCCCCTCAAGTTGAAGCATGATACTACCAAGTATTTGTAACATTAATATATTAAATTCATTTTCATTCAAAAATCCCCCTTCATCCGCCCTCACCATTTTAAAAACTTCTGAAATGACTTCATCCATCTGCATACATTCACAACAAAATTTCTCATTAATAAACTCGTGTGATTATTGCATTAATTTTTTAAATGTCAAATATACCCTTTAAATATATTTTCACATATACAAAATCTAAATTTCAATGCATTTTGACTAAAAAAATATTAAATACATATTTAAAACAAGCATATCTTCTACACACGCAATATTTTTAGTCTATTAAATTGTTAAATTTTTAAAGTAAAAAATTATGTATAATTACTTTTTGTCAATGTTTTAAATCACACTCCATGAATCCATCATTAGAACAAGAAGCATAAAACAATTATACAAAATTTCTTACATAAAATAATTCTACTAATGTGTTATACACGCTTTTTCAGAATTTAAAATAAAAATACAAATCTCTTAAATTTATGTTTTATTGTGTGTTACTAGATTATTGCATAAAAGTTTTCAAATTTTTTTCCTAATTTTTAAATTCACAATCCATTAGATTGTAGATTGTTTTGGTAAAAAATAAATATAATCTTTTTTTCAATATTTTGGATCACACTTCATGATTCATTATTAGGACAAGAAGCATCAAAGTATACATACGTTTTTAAATTTAAAATATAAATATAAATATTAACATTTTTAATTTTATATTCTATTATGGGTTCCTAGTTTATTGTGCAAAAATTTTGAATTTTTTTTTCCTAATTCTCAAATTAAGAGAAGGGTAGAAAATAAATGGTCTAATTTCCCAAATAATATTGGATAATTTAAAATGATAAATCATATATAAAAGTCAAAGATACATTGAGCTTCATCTTCTCATATTTTAAGGGTCTAGAATGTTTTGTCCAAAATAATAGAGGGGAAACAATGGTCATACAAGTAAATGCTACAAATGAAAAAAAAAGACTAGTTGTTAGATGTACCCTTTTCTACAAGAATGCATTTTTTTCTTCCTAGGTAATTAAGGGGCTCTCAACTTCTCACCTTGCCAAATATGGGGAATCTTTTACTCCTAGATAGTTAAGTGGAATGATTACATAAAAAGCTTGGAAGAAATCTATTACCAAATTGGAAACTATGATGAACACTACATTTTTTTCTCAACTTCGTCAAAGTTGTAACCAATTTGTCCAAGAAGTAATTGATATATTCTATTGGTTAACTCTCAACTTAAACATCTAAGAAACATATAAAAATATGTAGAGTACAAGTTAAAATTGTGACTATCTATCCCAACTAACACATACTTTCTCCATTTCTCTTCTTTAAGATAAGTCGATAGGCATGCTAGCAAAAATCTAGCCACATGTTCAAGAATGATGGTTCCATGCCCTAGAGCAAGTCACACAATAACTCTTAAAAAAATGAGGAAAATAACCTTCATGTAATTCTCAAAAGAAGATTGCATTGCTTACAAAGAAAATGAAACAATCAAAAGCTACTTTAGGTGCACAACAAGCAATTTATATGGGCATTCTACTAAAAAATGCTATGCTAAATAATCCTTGTAACTAGAAGTGTTGAGCTTTATTAGAAGATAGAAGGAAAATATATCATGGTTTATGAGCTAGGTGTTTTAGTATTAACTTGCAACATAACCACCTTTTTCCAACTAGATCTCAAAGAAAAAGATTAAGTTTGTTCCATTATCAATGCAAACCATTAGAAAACTTGAACACTTCATTATTGATAATGGGAATCAAAAAAACCTAATTTACTCAATCATTTCAAAGATCATAACCATGCCTCACCCACAACTATATAACACCATTGGATGGTTCATCTAAGGTTTAGAGAATTGTGCCACTCATTAATGCCACTTGTACAAAATCAAGCCCTTTCAAGATGTAGTCATTTGTGAAGTAGCATACATAAAGGCGTGTTATGTCTTCTTGGCATACCATATTGGTTCAATGCAATTCAATAAATGAGGAAAATACCAAGAATATTGTAATAGATTTTTGGTGAGAACTAATATTACATACCAAAAGTATCCCTAATTATTCACTTGGAAACACAAAAAACTATTGGAAAACTAGATTTGGTGAGAGGTGATATTGCATAGTAGAACTACACTTAATAATTCACTTGTCAACACTAAAAGATACAGGAAAACTAATGATTTATAGTAATAAGAATTTTGGCCTCTTATTTGGTTTGTGGGTGTTTCCTTGGTGATTTGGAGATAATTTGGGAGGTGGTTGATTATGAACAACATTCCTCTCCCTAAATACTTTTCCCTCTCGTAGACTAGGGATTCCTCGATATTGTGGTTGCCCTTCATTTCCACCTCCCTTCCTCTCCTAGAGGCTTGTAGGTGATAAGCAAGCTTCAAAGGGGTTAATTTTTTTGAAGCGGGTGATGGGGAATGTTGCCATTGGTAGTGTTGCTCGGCTCAACTATCTCGTTTCAAATAGCTTAGAGGAGGATGAAGACGATCAAACACCTTGAAATTTGTTGTGTTTTCTTCCAAGTTAAAGCTAACTTTTTAGGATTGTTATAATGATTATCTACTATAAGATGTATATGTTTCTCCAAGTTTTTTTTTATATATGTAACCCAGATTTCTTGGCCTAAGTTGTTACGCCCTACTCATGTTAAAACAATCTTTTTCCTATTATAAATATTTAGGAGCAACCCCCATGGTTGTAGTTTACATATAAAAAAACTTAGACTTGCAAAGACCTGTTGTCCTAATGAACTTTGATGTAAAATTGAAATTTATTATTTAGAATGATAATGATTACAATGCGATCCATATTCTTCATTATCTTAAAATATTTCAAGTTTGAATAGATAACCTTAGATAATGATTACAATGTAATCCATATTCTTCATAATCTTAAAATATTTCAAGTTTTAATAGATAACCTTACTCTAGCAACATATTATTGAGAATGTAAAAAGATGACTTTAGTATTATTAATTTAAAATTATTGATGTCCTCTCTATTTATTTCTTATATTAATTATAAATTATACTCTAAAATTGGACTTAGCTTATTTTATTGAAGTTGTAGATTTTAACCTTATAATAACAATCAGAAGTATACAAACTTAATGGACCTTATTTTGATGATAATGATGTTTTATCTATATTCAACTACATTATTTTTCAATCAAACTCATTAGACCATATTTCACTACTTATGGAATATGAGTCACTGAATTTGATTCGACAACAATATAATTGAATCCTGATAAAACATCATAATTTAATATGCTACAAAAAATACCTCCTACTTGCTAATAGAGCTATTCATACCATGTCTTTAAAAGTTTAAAATTTAATCCATAAAAATAAGATATTGATATTAATGTAATGTCCCCTTTTATAAAATTAAAGAATTAACCTGATTTATAACAATACATATATGAAAGTAAGCATAAGGAATTAATTAAATACTAACTTAACATGTTCATAAAAAAAACAGTACATTTTATTCATGCATAATATATGAAATTTTACATATCACAGCTATTCGATTCACGGTTGCCAATTATCCCACTGGCTCCCCTCCTACCAATCAATTCAAAGACAGGAAATGAGCCACGCACAAGGAGGCCCTTAGCGTCACTCTTCTCAGACCACCTGGGCAGACCTCAGTCATCCAAATGGGTAAATTACCTCGAAGAGGACCTAGTACCTGCTCTCCTTCAGGGCGCCCAAACCTTCCTTAATATGATTTGGCAGAGAGAGAGAAGAGTTTGTGTGTATTACTGACTTCTTATAATCTACTCTTTTAATATTATGTAGAATTGCTAATTTCCCTTAACATTGATGTTAGGTCTATCTTAATGTAACCGAATTAGAGAATACAGAGTTTTATTTGGTTTATGTATATATCACGTATTGAGTTGGATTGTTTATCCCGTGCTATTGTATGACAAAAGAGATGGGCGTGAACAACACTTACCTGATTTGTAGACACTTGCAGATGGCCCACGTTCTCCTTATCCTTCTTGGCGCGACTCCAGGTATAATCCGCTTCCCGCCTTCCTCGTTTCTCAGTCAGATGCCCTTTGTTTGCAACAAACGCCCATTTTAAAGACAGGGGTTTAGCAACGCGACCCTTAGAAAGAGACGCCTATACCGCTGGGAGGAGACCTAACGCTTCAGGGGGTTGCGTCCAGAGTTTTAGCAACAGATGCGTCCGAGAGGCACGACTCGTCAATGCGGAGCTCTTTCCAGCGATAGTGCTTGGACCAAGGACGCGGAAAGGAATAAATTTTAATCCATACTTATATTAATCGAGTCTTTAAAGATGAAAACATTTCTTACTATTAAATCGACCCTTATTTATCTATTCCCCTTTATCAATTATAAAAAGAATGTGGAATAATAAGAACTATGTGCTTTAATTAAATAAACATATAAATATTATTGACATTAGCACTTTAATTAAATAAACATATAAATATTATTGAGATTAGCAATTTACATACATGATTTTATTTTGTATATTTTATTTTATTTTCCTTTCAATGAATCAATATAGAGTAAAGAAGAGGGTCATGACAGTCCTCCCCCTCTAAATTTGCTTGTCCTCAAGCAACTTGAGATTGGGATGATCCCTGATCTCAACCCCTTCCCAAGTGGCATCTTCGGCAGGTAGTCCTTTCCATTTGATCAAGTATTCCCGAACGATTCTGTTTCTCAACCTTCTTTCCCGCACATCTAGGATGGCTTCTGGTTCAAGAATCAGTTTCCCCTCGCTATCCAACGGAGGTAGTTCTTCACTTGGAACCACATGCTGTCCCAAAACCTTCTTGAGGCGAGATACATGAAACACGTTATGAATCTTGCTTTGAGAGGGCAATTCCAGTTCATAGGCCACTTCTCCTATTCTTCTTAATATCTTGTAGGGTCCAAAGAATCGGGGTTTAAGCTTTTCTTTTCCACTGGCTTTGATGGAAGATTGTTTGTAAGGTTGTAACCTCAAAAAAACCAAATCCCCGACTTCGAAAGTCCGTTCTTGCCTTTTCTTATCGGCATACATTTTTTGTTGATTCTGGGCTTGATGAAGATTATCTTTAAGCGACTTCATAATGTCTGTATTTTGTTGCACAAATTCTTGGGCTCTAGGGACACGACTTTCTGCTAGGATCAAATCCCCAAAGGAAGTGGCTTCATAACCGTACAATGCTCTAAAAGGACTCATACCGATTGACATATGATGAGTAGTATTGTAACAGTATTCACCTAAGTGTAACCATTTGATCCATCCATTTTGCTGTCCCGTGACATAATTCCTTAGATAGCCTTCTAACCATTTGTTCACTATTTCTGTCTGCCCATCTGTCTGAGGGTGATAACTGGTGCTTGGGGTTAGATTGGTTCCTGCCAACCTAAATAGTTCTTGCCAAAATAAGCTGAGGAATCGGCTGTCCCGATCACTTACAATATTTCTTGGTAGTCCATGCAATCTAAAAACTTCTTTGAAAAACACATCGGCCACTTGAGGGGCCTTAAAATCGGATGATATAGCAATAAAATGAGCATACTTGGTTAGACGATCCACCACGACAAAGATACAATCTTTGTTTTGGACCCTGGGCAGACCCGTGATAAAATCCATGGAAATACTTTCCCACTTCTGATCCGGTATAGGCAAGGGTTGAAGCAGTCCAGCCGGAAATGTATGTTCTTCTTTATTTCTTTGACACATCATGCACTCTCTAGTGTGCCTTAGTACATCCCTTTTTAATCCTTTCCATGAAAATCTCTCTCTAATTTTTTTATAAGTTTTGTAGAATCCTTGATGTCCTGCCAAAGGGTTGTTGTGGAAATCCTTTAGAATTTCTACCCTTACTTTTGACCCTGGTGTAAGATATATCCTGTTTTTGTAGAGGATAAGTTCATCTACTACTTTGAAATTTTCATCTTGTGTTTTCCCTTCCAAGAGGTTACTAGAGAAAGAGTCCTTGGCGTATTCAGCCATTATGTTAGCTTTTAAATCAGAAGATATGGTAGTTAAGGATCCCAAATGGGGTCTTCGAGAGAGGGCGTCTGCGACAATATTATTTTTCCCTTTCATAAACTCAATATCGAAGTTATAGGCTTGTATCTTACTTACCCATTTTTGCTGTCTGTCATTTAAATCTTTTTGGTTAAGAAAAAATCTCAGACTATTGTGATCTGTTTTTACGGTAAATTTTCCACAAATTAGGTACTGCCGAAATTTTTCCAAAGCATGCATTATGGCCAACATTTCTTTATCATAGGTTGAATAGGTTCTCTCTGAATCTCTAAGTTTCCTGCTTTCAAAAGCTATGGGATGCCCTTTCTGCATTAATACTGCACCAATGCCTTCACCTGACGCGTCACAACATAACTCAAAAGGAGAGGAAAAATCAGGTATGGCCAATACTGGGCATGAACTCATGACTTCTTTGAGCTTCTCAAAGGCTGATTGAGCTTCTTTAGTCCACGTGAAAGCCCCTTTCTTAGTTAGGTCAGTCAACGGGGTTGTTAGTTTTGAAAAACCCTTCACAAATCTTCGATAGTAACTACAAAGTCCTAGGAACCCCCTAAGGTGTGTAAGGGTCCTAGGCTTGGGCCAACTTTTTATGGCCTCGATTTTTTCCTCATCAACTCTTACTCCTTCAGCACTAATCTTGTGGCCAAGATATAAAATTTCTTTCATACCAAACTCGCACTTGGACATCTTAGCAAATAGGGAATGCTGTTCAAGTATTCCCAAAACCTCATCTATGTGTCTCAAATGTTCTTCCCATGTTCTGCTGTAAATTAAGATGTCATCAAAAAATACAAGTAGGAATTTCCTCAATTGCCCCCTGAAGATATAATTCATACAAGACTGAAACGTGGCCGGAGCATTTGTGAGGCCAAAGGGTAAAACTAAGAACTCAAAGTGCCCGAAATGACATCGGAAGGCTGTTTTGTGAACATCTTCTGCTTTTACTCTTATTTGATGGTATCCCGAGCGAAGATCTATTTTTGAGAAATATACTGCACCATGGAGTTCATCTATTAGTTCATCAACCCTTGGGATAGGATACCGATTCTTGATTGTTTTTTTGTTCAGTGCCCGATAATCTATGCACATCCTCATTGTGCCATCTTTCTTCTTCACAAGCACAACGGACGAAGCAAAGGGGCTAGAGCTAGGTTGTATGTGCCCCATTTCCAATAATTCCTTTATGGTCTTTTCAATTTCTTCCTTATAAGCCCTTGGGTGACGGTAGGGCGTAGAAATAACGGGCTTTGCTCCCTCCTCAAGTTCTATAGTGTGCTCAAATCCCCTTTTGGGAGGTAGCCCTGGTGGTATATCTTCAAATGTTTTTTTGTGTTTCTTAATGATGGGTTTAATATCCACGTGAATGGTCTTTTCTTGTGATGAAGATTTATCAAGTATCATACATTGCGCTATCCATTCACCTTGCCCCTTCCTAAAACATCACGCATACTAAAGACTTAGTAATATAGTAAAGTTATTTTGCAGTGATCATATATATATATATTTTATCAAAGTTGATATCATTCTTACCTTACAATTTTTTCCATTTTTTTGGATGAGACCATCTTTGGTGAATTATCAGCTAGTCCCTTGAGTAGGACCTCTTTGCCATTGTGTGAAAAACATAACTCCAGTTTTGGGAGGTCCAAGGAGAACCTCCCTAATGAGTGTATCCAAGGTGTGCCCAAAATTAGATCCGTATCTCCTAGTTCAACCACATAGAAGTCTTCCTTAGTGGGGTGCTTCCCTAAGACTATGTCTAATTGTGAGATCTTTTGTTTGCATGAAGTAGTAGACCCATCAGCTAAAGCTACTTGGAAACCCTTAAATTCTTGAGCTTCCAGTTTCATTTTTGATGCAAGGTTTTTATCAATAAAATTGTGGGTTGCCCCACTATCCATAAGAGCAATTACCCTTCTCCCTTGGATGGTACTTTTTATACGAAAAGGATGATGCTTTGAGACTTTTGAGATGGCTGCCAAGGTTCCTTTTTCTTCTTCGTTATACCTTAATTTTTTATTGGGTCTCTCATATTCTCTTGACATTCCTGTGTTTCCCTTATCTTCATTTTCAAAGAGAGCTCCCATGTTGTGAGCTTGACTTCTACACCTATGACCCTTGAACCATTTTTCTTTGCATCTGAAGCACAAATCTTCTTTTTTTTAGTCTCTCTTTTTCTTTCTCAAGATCCTCTTTTTTACACCTATGATCCTTGTACCATTTTTGATTGCAAGTGAAACATAAATCTTTCCTACGAAAGTCTGCCCTTGTACCATTATAGAAGTCCCTTTTTTGCTTATCTCTCTTATAAGGGAATGACTTTAATGGCTTTTCTTGGTTAGATGTGTCTTCTAGTGCGAGTGCTTTATCGATGGCATCATCAAGGGAGCTAGGATTAAAGGCACTCACCAACTTTCTGATGGAATCCTTTAATCCTTCAACAAAAAGATAGGTGAGGCGGTCCTCATCAATTCCCTTTACTCTAACGGAGATTTGTTGGAATTTCGAAACATAATCCTCAACGGATCCTTGCTGTTTTAAAAGAGTTAGTTCTTTGAAGTCCTTTTGAGGGTGTTTCCTATCGAATCTTTTAACGAGTTTTTGAGTGAATTCTTCATAAGAGATTTTATTGTCATACCCTTGTGTGAGGGTGCCATGCAGCCACCATTCGTGAGCCAACCCCTCAAGATGTAAAATAGCAAATTGCACTGCATCCTCTTCCGTCATGGGACTTAGATTTAGATATGTATTCAGTTTTTGAATCCATGAGTATGCTGAAATTTTGTTTGATCCGTCAAAATTTGGTAGAGTTAATTTATTCACCTTTTGTTTAAGATCTTTATTTGATTGTCTACCCTCTTGTTGAGGGGTTTCTAATTTTTTGGCTTCTAAAAAGTTCCTAAAAGATATGACTTCTCTTATATCAGGGTCCAATCTTGCATAAGCTGCAACTATTTCTTCTGCATTTTGCACAGGGGGGTTGTTTTCTCCTTCCCTTTGTGTCTCCTTGCCGGGTAGGAAGTTTGGTCTTTGAATCCTTGGAATGGAGGAAGCATTGTTATTGTTTTCGGAGTGGTTTGAGTTCGTTTCTCTACCATTTACCCCATTATTTCTAAGGTTATTCATGGTTACGTTCATATCTTGCAGGGCTTGAAGTAATGCTTGGCTTGTTTTTTCATTGTTTTCCATAAATGCTCTAAGTTCATTTCCCATATGCTCACCCATAACGTTAGTTGTCTTACGGTTTTTTCTATGGTAAACTTGCATGTACTAACCCACAAGGTGGCAGGAGAGTGGCTCTGATACCAATTTGTAATGTCCCCTTTTATAAAATTAAAGAATTAACCTGATTTATAACAATACATATATGAAAGTAAGCATAAGGAATTAATTAAATACTAACTTAACATGTTCATAAAAAAAACAGTACATTTTATTCATGCATAATATATGAAATTTTACATATCACAGCTATTCGATTCACGGTTGCCAATTATCCCACTGGCTCCCCTCCTACCAATCAATTCAAAGACAGGAAATGAGCCACGCACAAGGAGGCCCTTAGCGTCACTCTTCTCAGACCACCTGGGCAGACCTCAGTCATCCAAATGGGTAAATTACCTCGAAGAGGACCTAGTACCTGCTCTCCTTCAGGGCGCCCAAACCTTCCTTAATATGATTTGGCAGAGAGAGAGAAGAGTTTGTGTGTATTACTGACTTCTTATAATCTACTCTTTTAATATTATGTAGAATTGCTAATTTCCCTTAACATTGATGTTAGGTCTATCTTAATGTAACCGAATTAGAGAATACAGAGTTTTATTTGGTTTATGTATATATCACGTATTGAGTTGGATTGTTTATCCCGTGCTATTGTATGACAAAAGAGATGGGCGTGAACAACACTTACCTGATTTGTAGACACTTGCAGATGGCCCACGTTCTCCTTATCCTTCTTGGCGCGACTCCAGGTATAATCCGCTTCCCGCCTTCCTCGTTTCTCAGTCGGATACCCTTTGTTTGCAACAAACGCCCATTTTAAAGACAGGGGTTTAGCAACGCGACCCTTAGAAAGAGACGCCTATACCGCTGGGAGGAGACCTAACGCTTCAGGGGGTTGCGTCCAGAGTTTTAGCAACAGATGCGTCCGAGAGGCACGACTCGTCAATGCGGAGCTCTTTCCAGCGATAGTGCTTGGACCAAGGACGCGAAAAGGAATAAATTTTAATCCATACTTATATTAATCGAGTCTTTAAAGATGAAAACATTTCTTACTATTAAATCGACCCTTATTTATCTATTCCCCTTTATCAATTATAAAAAGAATGTGGAATAATAAGAACTATGTGCTTTAATTAAATAAACATATAAATATTATTGACATTAGCACTTTAATTAAATAAACATATAAATATTATTGAGATTAGCAATTTACATACATGATTTTATTTTGTATATTTTATTTTATTTTCCTTTCAATGAATCAATATAGAGTAAAGAAGAGGGTCATGACAATTAATGTCAACATATGTATAATTAGGGTAAAAAACAACAAAACAATTTGCATTACAATACCTGTTTAATGACTCCTACAGGGGGCAAGGCAATAGAAGGGGCCAAAATATCTAGTCCCACTCGAAGATATTCCCTTGGAAGAACTCCATGCCGATCTTTGGGTAGTGATTTCCAAGTTGTCTCAAGTGCCTGTCGTGACTCAAAATCCACTAAATGTTAGCATTGTCATATTTCATTGCTCTAGCTAAATGTTAATAAACTCACTCCTTAATTTAGATGTTTAATATCATTACCTTTTCTAGTTCAGATTTTTTATGCAACAATCTTGCCACACCTTTCCCGTCATAAGTCTTTTCACTACGTGCCACAGTTATTGGTGTGGCCTTCAATTGGAATGCAACATGTTCCACTACCTTCTTGAAAATCTCTATAAAGGCCAATTGGTTCAATTCTTCACATGGCGCTTGCAAATCTGTACACATGGCTTGTGACTTTATTGCTGGCTCCACTATATTTTTCATCACCTACAATATAGAGAGGATTCAAAAGCATTTGATTACAGGCAAATTCAAAATAAAAGATTTGAGTTTTTTATGAGGCTATTTTAGGTATCTTCTCTAATAAAGTAGTTGCTATAGTTTTCCTTCTTATGTTAACTTTTTTAACAATAAAATAATAAATGACTTAAAGTTGTCATCAAAGAAGTTTTGAATGAGTGAAAGAAGACTTAAATAAAACAAAATAATAAGTAAGAAATGGATTTTAGGTTTCTTTTCTATTCAAGCGATTGTTATGATTTGTCTTCTCATAACTAAAACAACTTAAGCAATGGAGACAAATAAATGTCTAAAAATTGTCGCCAAAGAAGCTTTGAATACCTAGTTAAATACATACCCAAATAATAATAGACATAAAAACATTTGTTATGGATAAATTCCACATGATTATGTGGGAAAGTTGTTAAGGGAGAAAGAAGAAATATTATTTTGATGAATTTAACTCCACATATGATTACCTACAAAAGGTCTATATAAAGACAAATATTACTTCAAACAAAGATGCACCCAATCCAGTACTAATCTACATCATCTTCAATGCGAAACAAAGAGATAAAAGAAACCAAAAGAAAAATGAAAGAAGAAGATAATATGTCTTTTCGTTGTGAAACGAGTAGAAAGAAGAGACCAAAAGAAGAATGGGAAGATAAGGTATGTAATGTTGCAGTGTTCCATAGAGTTTCAAGGACAGGGACAGGGGGACGACAGGGGACATGTTTTGAGGACACGAGGACGGGGGGTCTAAGTTTGGGGGCAGCAGGGGGGACGGCGGAGGGACGACAGCGGGGAGGGCGGTAGGGTGTTGAAATACATATAGTACTTTAAAAAATAGTCATAAAAGGATGTATAAGTATAAGAATTATACATCTTGGAGACAACTAGGAGTCCCCTAGAAGTCTTGAGGACACCCCAACGTCCTCGAAGTCCTAACAACATCTTGCAGACAACGACACTAGTGGTGGGATGGTAGTGCTGGTGGGGGGACGTCCCCCAAGTCCCCAAGTCTCCAAAATGTCCCCATCTAAGAAACGCGGGGTTTTTTGGGGGACGCATCCCCGTGTATATCTTTTACATTACTTAAAGATAAAAATGATGAATCAGTTAACCCATAACCTAACTTTGACATTGCACACATTAAAAACCTTATATTCTATCCTACAAATACATATAATTCGCCATCTCAAATTATATTATCAACTTAATAAGTAAACAATTTTTACAATTCCTTTCTTAAGCAATTAAAACAAAAAAACAAAATTCTCTTCCTTACAGTTTCATTTGATACAGGAGGCATGCCCTTTTCCGCAGGGATATTTCCCAGAGCTTGAATTAAAAATGTCTCTACGGTTCTCTCTCCTTGCTCTGTTGACAACTGAGAATATATAGCTACTGCATCTGCCTCACACTCTGCGCTGTTGACATAGCTTTGCAATTCTTCGCCAGTGATGGTATGAATACAGATTGGATCCCTTTCCAACCCATCCGCCATGCCCAAAAGAAAATCAGCCAGAACAGAGCTAAATTCTTCTTTGCTTATACGCTCCTTTCCAAGTAAAAATTCTTTCGTTACCTGAATCCAAGAAAAGGAAAAATTCAGCAATGGAATTTTAAAAATAAACAGGGGAATTGTAACCTATAAGTAGATCTATGCATACCTCGTCATAAATGTGATCAGAGTCCGGTGAAGAGCCCCTGGATGGCAAGCCCAGGGCTTTGCCAATGTTGGTGACTATAGGCTGAAGCTCCTCCACACTCAAGTTCCCGCTTTTATCTGTATCCAGCATACCGAATTTCTCGTCCACATATTTCTGAAAGGTCTCTTTATTTTCCACCAGCTGCCTGATTTCAGATCCATCCACCACAGTAGCTGTATTTACGCTGTTCTCCATGATTTTCTTGGAACAAAGCTTTGTTCAGTTCAATTTGTCGAAATGCTGTGAAGTAGCCCTTAGTGTAACCATTCAAATATTTATACATGATTAATGATTGTACATACGAGATAGAATTCTACAGTAACTTTACACCTCAAAACCCTACTTCAAAGCATATCCCGCCAACAAGATATTTTGAATCCCTAACACGCGTCTCGCATTCTCGAAGAATCTCAACTTTTCCAGTTTTTCTGGCAGATCTTTCTAGAAAAAAAACCCGTAAACCTACCATTCCATGCGGGTCCGGTTGTTGGTCTATGCATACACTAAAAGGTTCATCTGAAATCAGATTAATGGATGGTCTCATTAAAGAAATTAATATGATTTAAATGAACTATCTGTCCTCTCTTTACAAAAAAAAAACTGAAATGACCTAAACTTTCCTGCCACGATATGATTGGAAAGTGTGATCCGGCCAGGGCTATTCACAGAACATTCAATTTGTTGACCATCAAAGGGGTTTACTCGTTAAGAAATCAAATACGTTTGTTTGGATGTAAATCACAGTGCCGCGTGGAGATGTTGAGCATTTGTAAAGTATGCCACCGCCACCAGATCTGTCGTGTTGTCAATCATGCCAAGCTCTCCACTTTAAAGTAAACTGGTGAGGCACTCACTTAACGTCTCCTTTTCAAAGTTTTTAAAGTTTATTAGGTATTCAAAAGAATTTATGAGAGTTCTTGTCTGAAATAAAAAAAACAATAATATATATAAATGGTTAAAAGGTCAAAAGTGGAAAGAATAAGGATATAGAAATAAAATAATAATTATAATCACTGTAATAGTATGAATCAAGATGTTTCAAGTTTGAGATATTTAAATTTCAACAATAAGATCTAATTTGGTTATGATTATGAATGATCAAACTATGATACCACTAGTCATGTGTAATGTCTTTAAGATGAAGGGGTGAAAATTTTATGGCTTCCGCTTTTACCATTATTAGAGTATCATAAAAAATTATATAGAAGACACACTTACAAATCAATTGAATCAATATAAACTAACTCTAACAATCAAGACTATAATTAGAAACCACAAACAATGTCAAAATTTTATCATACATGAACTTGCACCATTAACAAGAATTCTAATAGCCAACCCCAAAAGAAGAGACAATGCTCCAATTAACTTCTTCCAAAACATATTCTATAAGTCAAACCAAGAGATTAAGGGCATTCAAATAAACCCGCAAAGAACCTTCATCATCTTCTTGGCATGATAAATCAATTTGCTACAAAAAAGTAAGAATAGTGTAGTCATTGAACACTTCTAGCCTTTACTTACAATGTCTAGAACAAAAAGGTCAAACAATACCTTCCTTAAAAATCATGGCAATAGGTGCACAAGACATGTACTTCCTTCTCCAACACACTAACCGTATCCAACACATGCTCCAAATTTCTACCATCGTATGTACTAGACTTTTGCTCAATTTTGACATCTTAACCTCCAAAAACTAGCTCTTCCATCAATATGAGCATACCTTTAAATTGTGTAAGGAGAAACATATTTAATAACCTTACTCTTAGAGCAATATTCAAGAGCCCAATGACCAATTTTGCCATAAAATTCTACCAAACCATCTCTTTGGAATGAGGAGGGTCTCTAGTACCAAACTTATATTCCCCAAGCACTATCTTAACAAATCCTAGTGAAACATTCAAATTGTAGGTGAAAATGGAGAGAAAATGTCAGTTTGAAACAATCACTTTGTGGCAATAGTCACAACCTTTATATGTTGTGTATGATCCATTTATAAACCCACTAAATGCAAACAATAGATGGGGCACCTCCAAATCAACCAACAAGAAAAATATAATAGTGCATCACCCAACCAAATAATGCTTCTTGGCAACTTTGAAATGTAATGTCCCACCCTGATTTTTATTTTTGGTTTGGTGAAACAATCAAATAGGACAACAACTATTACATACCATAACACTCATATTTCAATTAAAAAATGATGCACACAATCGGATATTGCATTATAAAGTTGGTAGAATGTTGAATACATTTAAATAAGATTTTATCTCAAATACCCAATTGAGCCAAACACTCAATGCTCGTGTTTTTGACATACCCATAAGTTGTATTAAGTTTGCATGTTTGATACAAAGCTTGTATAACAACATATGACAAGATTTATCAATACCCAATAGGGTGAATAGCATTTATAACAATACTACAAGATACCCATGAGTAAATCACATCAAAAGGGAAAACAACACATACCCATTTGTTGATATCACACACAAGCCTGAAAATTGATTACAACAACAAACTAAAGCTCTGGAAATGTGCCAAAAAACCCTCCAAAACCCTAGTTATTCCACTCCAAAGTATCAATCTTCAATAGTCCAATATGAAATGCCTTCAAATACACTTAAGGGGATCTAACACCCTAGGAATTTGACCTCCAAATGCTCCACATCCTGTTGTACCAAAATGTACGACTTTCCAAGTGACAAACCACTTCAAAACACTCCCAATTTTTGCACTTAACTCTTCAAAATATGTTCAAATATCTTTGTGGAATTATCATTCAATTAAACTCGATATTTGCTTAGAAAATCTCTCTACGAAAATCCTACAACTATGCCAGTAAGCTCAAGTGCAATCCCTGCAATGGGACTACCAACAACATTCAACTCTATATGAAATTCGTATGATTCTACCATGCAATGCCTTTCCTACACAAACTATAACTTTGAATGAGTCACACTGTATTAATCTAGATGGATCTTTTGTAACAACCTCAGTGTTCTACTCAATAAAATTTCTAGCATTTCACTGTGTGAGTAAATAAACTATGTAACAAGCCATTGCGATAAAAAAATTCTTTTCTTTATTGAGAATATACGAACAAAGATGCCATCAAAATACAATAAAGATTTCATTCCATTACAATAATTTCACAAGTTACAATAATACAAGAATGCATACAATTACATACATAGCTCAAATGATCTTTACAACAAATAGCTTATTGACGGTCTGGGATCCTTCCTTTCAAATCTTGGTTCTTCTGTCGCCTGCTATGGAGGAGAAGCATCACTCAAGTGTTTTTCCACCAACTATGGACTCATATGCAGTCCCCTGCACATCTATCATTCGATAGATGGCCCTTCCCTTCGATGAAGAGATTGTAAAGTAACTAGATAACGACAACCAACTAAGCATAGTGTTGCGTCCTACATAACTAGAACTTGTAAACCCACAATTTGGAACTAGCATGTAATACTAGATCACGATGAACTGACAGTGGAGCCAGAGGCGATCACACTACTTTGGCCAAAGTGTTCTCATTTAGAATTTTGAATGAAGATCATTCTATCACATACACTACTCAGGGTCGATTTGACTTAAGGTCATCATAAACTACACATAGGTTCTTCCTTCAATGGATAATCTATCACCCCAGAGATAACATATCACTATTTCTACTAACTTGGAATAAATCTACTTAACAAAGTAAATACACAAGTTCCCTCCCGTACTAGATATACAATCCTAAGAGTAAACACAAGTTATCCTAGTTAAATCAATAACCTAGCTATGAGTAGCACTTATGATACTCATGTTTAATCATATCTAGTATGCAATACTTATGATAAACACAAACCTCATATTATGGAGTACATACAAGCTCATAATAAAAACAACGTAATAGATTCTAATTATTTTCCAAAGCATTACTATTTTCCCTAATTGCAAGTAGGGTTTGTGCAAGATCATGGGGGTCCAAAATGTGGTGATGTGAAAAAAAGGCGTTTTTAACACACCCAAAAATGTGAAATTTTCACTTTGAATTTTTGCAAGCTTGGGTACAATATCCATTTTGGTTTGGTAATACCAAACCAAAACGGAAATCCATTTCAAAACAGATATCCGTTTTGGAAAGCGGGAA